>UCOK01006495.1:0-87448 GCA_900474325.1 Synergus umbraculus | reverse complement strand
ATATATATATATATATATATATATATATTGAAATGACTAATATGAATGTATTTAAAAATACAATTATATCTAAATTTGATTTGGAAACCTAATTTCCAAAATTGTGTTCCAGGTAACAAGATTTTTGTGATCGATATTGGTGCTCGATCCTACGCATGCAAATTTTGTGGGAAATTTTTCAAAAGTCAAAGATGTTGGACCAGACATTCATTGAACACCTGCTACTGGAGTCCACAATCCAGTGGATATCAAGTTAAAAGCAAGAAACCATTTTCTTGTGATGTCTGTGGAGCTGCTTTTTCAAGAAAAGGGACATTAACTTTTCATGTTAAACATGAGTGTGGGAGAATTCAACAATGCGATCAATGTGGAGATACTTTTCTTCATTACAGAAGTCTCTATACTCATAGACGACGATGTATTCTCAAGCAAGGCGAAATCAAACAAAATATTTCAATTGAGCCTATTAAACCAAATTCTATTGAAAAAAAAATAATTTCTTCGATTACATCAACTGCAAATGAGAATTTTATATCTGGTGTTAACTTCATTGAAAAAAACTCGATGCAATATTGACGGTATTGTTTAAGAATATTATATTATTTGCATTTAACATGCGAAGATTTTATTTTTCGTTGCAAAAAATATGCGAAAACATGACTTGTGATTATTTATATGTATTTCTAATTAACAAAGTTTATTACAAGGAAATCAACTTACCCCATGTAATTTCTTCTTTACACATCCTACACGACCATTATTACTTTTTTAAAATGCTTATTTTATAACAAGCGACATTACAGTAAAAATATGTAGGTACTTAAACTTTTATGCATGAGCCTGCTTATTTACTTACATGAGCCTGTATACCAAGTTTTGACTATTTTACTAAATAAAGTAAATTCAATAAATTTTTTATCTCAACTTTGGTATACGGAGGGTTAATTTAAAATTATAGAATATTAGGGAATGTTATATAATTTCTCAAATTGTCAGTTTGTCCATAAATGGGATTAAAATTCACTTATTATTAATTAAATATTCGATGGATTAAAAATGTACAACTTATACGAATGAAAATGTAGAAGCAATAGTGATAAATAATTATTATTTAAGTTGAATGATTATTAGTTAAATTACATAATAGAATTTTGCATACTTTTTTATCTGATCAGCATTTTGCCAACTTTGTTTCAGATCGAAGAATCCTTCCTTTTGACGATGATGATATCGTCGCAGCTAAACGAGCTCACACATGTCATTACTGCGGAAAAAGTTTTACGAGAATTGGATTTTTGACGAAACATCAGAATAAATATTGCTACTGGAACCCAAAATCTTCTGATTACGGAAAACACAGACCATACATATGTCCGATTTGTGGGGCTAGTTACTCTAAGCAGAGTATTTTGAATTCACACTTGAGATTTGATTGTGGTAGAACCCAAAAATGTAACGAATGTGGGAAGACATTTTTGCACAGTAGCAGTCTTCGAAAACATAGAACTCGAGCTTGTATAGCAAAAACAGGAATGTTGTAAATAAATTGTCTCATTAATTAAAGCTAGAACCCTGAGATGATGGTTTGATTGAATCAACCAGAAATAAACATTTGTTTACTTCCTTCAAACAATTTCTTCAACGATCTGTGGTGACAGACGAGCTTAAAAACTATTAAAGTTTTAATATATTAACAATGCTGTGAAGTAGAAGACGTATTTAATCTTTAGAAAAAATATATTGTAAACTGGTATATTAACAATAATAATTATATCGTTCTAGTTGGAAATCTACTCTTCATTTCACCTCTATTTCAAAGTTTTTAAATGTTGGGTTTTGGATTCTTCTACTTTTTCGAAAAGGAAATTAAATGGCTTTCAGAGTGAATCGTTATTTTCTCTAAAATTGTCTGTCTTTCAGTCATAACAATCTCTCATATATTAGAAAATATATGTAGGCTAGAATAAATACGTATTAAGAGGATCTTTCTGTAAATAATTATTATGAAAATCTTATTTTCAGAAACTTCTAACAATGTGGAACTTCTTGAACTTCAGGATCTTGACTGGGCATCACCGCAGGAATTTACTTGCGAGTTCTGCAACAAAAAATATGAAAAGTATAAAAGTCTCTCACAGCATCGGTCTAAATATTGTGTACAAAATCCAAATGCTTGTCGCAACAGAAGATTTTTTCAATGCCCAACTTGCGATTATAATTCAGTTTTTGTTTCGAATATGTCAAGGCATATGAGAACTAAACATGCAGATTATGAAACTAATTTTGTTGCTACAGAATCTGACTTGGTAGAATAGGATTTTGTAAATTTTTGTATATGACTGTGTCCTCGAATAAATAACACTTGAGGAAATTTCGTGTTTTTATTCTCATATTATCATAATCATAAGATATTAATGAAAATTGAAGCATCAATCTATAATTTTTATCCAATCAGTTTCTTATTCATTTTATTAATATTTTTTCACATAAATGCACATTCAGAAAATAATTTTTCTTCACGCAGACTCACCTCATCAACTGAAGAAGCTTTTAATTTGTGTAAAAATGTAATTAATGGGTCTAACTTTATTTTATTTCTATGCGAATCGAATTTCTATTATTTTGGGTGAGTAATATGAGCTTTTACCTAATTTTCAGGTGCCTATAATGCTAGTGGCAGAAGTCTCTATCCTCTTCAGATGTTTATTAAAGATGATAGCCAGAAAAGTAATGCTTCAGGTAACTTTTATTTTGAGAACTTAGTGAGTTTAAAAATAAAGTAAAAATTTGTTGTTTCTATTGGAACAAGAAGTAAGTATATACTTTATAAGATAGTTTTTAATCATATTTTAGCGTTGAAACCATTGAATGTATCTTCAGGAGACAATACCTCACAATCAAGTGTAGAAGGTAATTTAAGTCAATTCTAAATCAAAACAAAAATCAGGCTATTTAATTATAAAATTGTAAATTTTTTTCCATACAGAATACTTCAAGAAAATAATTCATTTGTTTAAAATAGTGCATTTTGAAATAAAGGGTATTAGTGACAAAGTAGATAATTTAGATAAAAGTAAGCAAGTATCAAGGGAGAGCGATTATACGATCATCTCACATTATATTCCAATTAATAATATTGAAGGAATCAACGAATTCGAAACTTTAATTGTCACAGATAGAGAAGCTGTTTCTCAATTTGTAAGTATTTTTTATTTTATAATTTTAAATAGCTCTATTTTCAAACAAGCCAAAGTTAAATAACACAACTTTTTAGATTTGATTTTATACTTTTTCTATAAGAAAAGCACTCTTTACTTCTAGAGAAAAATGATAACCCAGACTGGAGGCCGTACTGCAAAAGATTATATTAACAGAGTGTTGAAAAAGCTTTTCACAAATTCCTGTGCTTGGCACTGTTCGTGGAAGGGCCAGAGAAATAATTTCCGAGTGTCGGATTTGAATTTTATGCAAATCATGAAAAGTATTTGAAGATTTTCTATTGAAAAACTTCCAAAAAGCATTTACCTTCTATTTTGTTTAAAACTCTGTAAATAGATCGATTTACATACGAAGTTTTTCAAAAAATCGGAGATTAGTGCTTTACGGAAGTAAACCATTTTGTTCCTTTTCAAGAGTTATTATTCTGCTTAGAGAGATTAATTCAATCTCACATATATTTTTTTGTTCCAATTTTTAGGCACATTTTGCTCAACTTTTACGAATATAACAGAAGCTGAGTTCGAGACTATTGCTTCTGAGTGGTTCAGATTTGCAAAACAAAGACTCGTAAGAGAAGGATTGAAAATGGGGCAAAAGACAACAGAACTACAGTTCTACGATACTTAATTATCAGTTTGAAAATAAAAATAAAAATATCTTTTTAATGTAATTTAAAGTTTTTTTTTGTTTATAAATTTTATCCATTGTGGGGTTTTATAGCTAAATAAATTTGCTGAATATCTTAAGTTGCATTGTTTATCTTAAGTGAAAAGTAGAGAAATACAATTTATTTTTAAGGTTTTTAGTCGTCGATTAAAAATTGTTTTATTTGAATATTCTATTTATTTTTACTGAGGTCCTTCAGTTATGTAATATTCTTCGTTATGTCAATAAATTTATCTTGGATTTAATGAACTTGCAGCTTTTTTTAAATTACTTTATCTGAAATCTGATACTAACTAACTTTATCTGATACTATAAAATTTTACAATTTTTGTTTCAGAGTAAATTCGGTATTTCAAAATGCTCTTCAGATTTTGTTTTTGCGTTTTTAACGTAAGTAATAGAACAAATGTTTGTCGAGCGATTTTAGTGAAATATATTAAATAATTAAACAAATCCTACTCCTAGAATCTTTTTTTGAACTGAAATTTATTCTTCTATTCTGCAGGACATCAGCAACTTCATAGCTTGATGAGGAGACCTGGGGACATGAAAAAAGTTCGACGCCGATGCCAAATGTGTTATAAGAATCTTAGGGCTCTTGGCTACACACCAAAGGATTCAATGAGGCTTGCAAAAACCGTTTCCACATTCTGTGCTGCCTGTGATAATGCACCCACCCTTTGCATTAATTGTTTCGAGAGCACTCATAATGCACAAATATTACACGTTGACCATGGAGAAAATATATCCTATATGCATCAAAGATATTAAGATATTTAGTATGAAAAATGTATTATAATTTCTATCTGTATTGGAAGATATCTGAAATATTTTATTACTCATATAAAAACTAAAAATAAGTTAACTATACAATCCATAAAGATGTAAATAAATAAAATTACAGTTGAATTTGAAAATATGATTAAATTTAATTTTCTTAATTTTTATTCACAATTTAGACAGTTGCTTTGATTTAAGACAATAATACAATCTTTCTAGGGATTTGACTATAGACAATTAATAAATTTAAAAGAGCATTCTGTCTGTTAAAAAGATCACTACACAGTAAAAATTGGGCTGTATCTATTTTTTTAAAGCTATAAACAAATTATTCCAAAATTAAATGAGGTAATCCTAATACAAATTTTCTTCTCTTTACATAAATTTTTAGAAATACAGTTGATGATAAAGAGAAAATATTGTTTCCTTGTCTGTGAATTCTACAGAATCTATTTAATAATTATTTACGAACAATATACAAATAAATCGTACGACTTTATATCCTAGCATCAAGTACTGATTTCTGTGGATGCATGATTTTCTGTGGGCTAGACTTTGTAAATTTTCTCTCCAGTTTCTGGCAATGATTTTTTGTAATTGTTTATTTTTTCTTATCCAGAGGATTATTACGTAACAACACATAGGTTGGTACATTGTTTTAAATTTTTACTAGCATATGAAATTAGGCTTTCCAATCATTCAAATACTTTATTATTAGGACATAATTGCAGAAATATGTGTGTATTTGCCAAAATGTGTTTAGATGATCTTAAAATAATGAAAAAAAAACTTTCTTTTTTTCCAGATATTCCTTTTTTCAAAAACGATCAACCCCGAAGTTTTGCTTCATCCGGAATGCGGAGAATATCAGAAACAAAATCAAACGATTGTGCCATGAGCTTTCCGTGTGGAAATTGCTCAAGCATATTCAGCCGAAAACACAATTTGCAGTACCATCTAAAATTTGAATGCAACCAGCCTCCAAGATTCAATTGTCCGTACTGTATTTACAGGACTCGCCATCCTTCCAACGTTCGTGCTCATTGTCGCAGGATTCATCCTGGAAATGAAGTTTATGTGATAGATGTTTGTAAAACTGACGTTTTCAATACAAAATTTCTAAGTTAGTTAAGCCAATTTCTGTTAAAAAGCTTGATTATAGAAATATTTCTTTTTTTTCAGAAAGGGGCTATGTACTTACGATTTTACCTCAATTGATTTAAAGTATTCATTGTGTGATTAATAGCAATTGTTGATAAACGTCTAACTTTGATCTCTTATATGGGAGATTTTTTTCTCAAGTGTACCCACTTTGAAAAATGACTTTCTCTGATCCAACTGAAATTTGGGCAAAGTGTACAGTTGAGTGGGACGAAAAGGCCATTTTTGACTATAATTTTTATCTAGATTTAGAAACGACGACCCTTGGAAGCTTTGTTTCAAATCCATTATGTCTATTTTCAAGGTCTGTATTCAATATTATGATGAATAGTATTGTTATGATATCCTGGAAATTAAGACAATGAATCTTAAGAAAGCTATCTGAATATTAATTTAAGATTATTATCAAGTGGGTACAATACATAAATGGATCCTTATTCCACAGACAAGAACTCTTATGTACTAACAATAATCTTCTTTTGATTAATGTCAGAAACAGATTAGTTTTCAAAGATATCGAAGGAATCAGTTTTTCATTCGATATAGAATTCGGCTTAAATAAAGGGAAGTCATGTACTTTAATTTAATTTTTTTCGAAAAAAACGACATTTTGTCAAAAAACTATAGGATCACAAAATCAAAAAATTACCTCCTTCTCCCACCTCGGTTAATTTTTATTCATTCGGAAAAAATTTAGTCCTGTAAAGTACTACACAGTTGGACTATACTGCTCAATTTTGAGTTCGATCAGAGAGTCATTTTTCAGGATGGGTACATTTGAGAAACAATGCTCCATATATAGTAATTTCAGTACATGACATTAAATTAAATTATTAATAAAATACATTTAAGAAAATATTATTATATAAAGTCAGACTCGTTATATCTTCGCTGCGAGTGATGAGAAACGTAAATCTAACAAAATATGTTCCTTTATTATATATTAAGTGAAAATGTAGACTTGGAGAGATTTTCTTTTCTATTTAAGAAAAGCTTTCATTGAATGAAATTCAGTATTCTGTTTTTGAAGTATGCTGAAATAAAATTGTTCTTCCATAAACTTCGGGTTTTCATTATTTTTAGTGATCGATGTTGTAAAGAATTTCAAATCAGCAACATTTTCAAACATTAAAAGTTGATTTGTCTGCTTTGTGAATCGATAAACATAAAACAGCTGGAAACTAACTGGAATTCTAATCACAACAGTAGGTTCAAAAATACCTCTAAAAATAATGTAAAATGTATTTGTACATATATAATTTATTGTTTTTTAATAAAAATCATTTACGGAACTTCCTGATCCAAAGTTATTCCATAAGTGTGTTCAATAATAAATAAAGCAGGTGTAAACATTATTTTATTGTGACTTATTTAATTAGATTATATTATGAAAATAATTCTCTATCTACTTTGCAGAATTCAGAACTGTAGATGGGAAGTTTCCGTGTCCGAGCTGTTCTACTTTATTTAGTCGCAGCAACAATCTTAGAAGACACATCAAATTTGAGTGTTGCCAGGATCCTCGATTTCTTTGTCCTTTTTGTCAATACCGATCAAGAAGGACTTTCGACGTTTACAGACACATCCGAAGAAAACATAAGGATCATAATGTATACACTATTGACATGTCATCATCTTGAAGACCATTATGATTTTTCATTGTAATAATTTAAAATTAAGAATGTAGAGTAAATAAAGCAGCCTGTCTGCAATAATCAATTGTATAATTTAATTCCTCGTAAATTTTCATGTAATCTAGTATCTCCACTCTATGCATCATTTTATCAAGCTCTTAAAAGTTGAATTATTTCTTTTTCAGAGACTATGGAGTTTTATTATTGATTGTTTTTAATGCATGTTTGGGTTTTGTTTTGGATTAATTATGGATGCTTTCTTTCTTTATTTCATGGAGTCTTCAAAATGATTTTAAGAATAGTCACAACTTCATTCAGGAAAAAATTTTTTAACTGATAATGAACAATAATGATTTTGAAAGGACTATTTTTATTCTCAAATTTGAAATCTCTCTATAGTATATAAGTAGTATAAATATTTCCTACCCTGAATTTTCGATGAATTATAAAATTGATTTCGATTCCAAAGCTAATTTATTCTTTTCCTTTGATTTACAGAATACGGCGAGTACATGTTCGTTGGTGAAGGGGACCAAGCTGAAGTTGTATGGGAATGTATCAATATATCGGATGAAAATATAGAAAGCATTGCTAACCGGACAGATGAAATTTTACGAGAAGGAAAATTAGCACAGAGGAGGAGGAAATCAGCTCGTTCAGCTAGAGAACCCCAGGTCAAATACTTAACAAGATCTCGTTTTCGATTACCAGAAGAGTCAACAAAAAATAAGTCAGTTCTTGAGTGTCCCAACAAGTGTGGAAGTTCCTTTTTCTATCAGCACACCCTCGATAAGCACGTGCGTCACATTTGTGGAAAACCCTTGAGGTTCCAGTGCCCCCACTGTGACCTTACAACTAGAAATCGTTACAGCCTTACTGTTCACTTGAAATACCGTCATCCCAACCTCAAGAACTTCGTCATTGACACTTTCATTGGAAAACCTGAACCAATTTTCGAAGATTATGACACATCTCAGGAACAACATGTTCAATACTCTTGGAACGAGGAACATGAAATCAAGATCCTAAACGTCTCCAGCCTTGCAAAACCCGAAGACATCAAACAGGAGTTTGAAGATTTCAAGGATGAATCTATCGTTAAGAGTCCGTCGACGAATAATAAGAAATTCTCGTGCCCCAACAACTGTGGAAATTCATACAAACATGAGTATACTCTAAAAGCTCATTTGGAATTTGCTTGTCACAAAAATGAGACACAGAACAGCTTTCATCTGGATGAAGTTGAATCAGACTCAGAGACATATGACATGCCAATGTTGACAGTTTCAAAGTGTGAGACTTCGGAAGAATTGCCGAATCCCATGGCATTTGGAGAACCTGCAGTGTTGAGGAATGAAGAGGGTAAATGGATTTGCCCAAAAAATTGTGGAGGCACCTACAGCACTAGAGGCAACCTAAATTCTCATTTGCGCAATTATTGTCGAGGTAACCCTGACCTTGAGACGTATAACATTAGAAGTTCTACACCTGAAGTTCCAGAGCCTGATAAAATTCCTTTAGGGAAACGAGAAAAGACTTGTAAGAGCTGTGGCAAAGAATTTAAATTGCTTCATACCTTGGAGAGACATATTGCTGAAGGCTGTGGAAAACCACCTCGTTTTAAGTGTCCTTACTGCTCCTATCAAGTTAGAAGACTTTCGTACGCTTTCTTTCATATAACAAAGAATCATCCGGGTTTATCGGTTTACATGATGGATTTGCTCACTGGAGACCATATCACTGATCCCAGTCAGATCAAGAAAGAAGTAATCGAAGATATTGAAGAGGAGGAGAAGCCAGTTAAAAAAGAAAAGCCACTTAATCCTAATCCAGTACACATTTTAAGATCGAAAAAAGTCCAATCTTCTGTTCCTGCTGGACTTCAGAAAAGGAAACTTGTGTGTCCCAGAGGCTGCGGTCAGTTCTTTTTCTTTAACCTCAGTCTTCAGAAACATTTGAAATACAAATGCAAAAAAAAAGCTAAAGGTTTAAAAATAAGGAAGTATGCTCAATTTAAATGTGCATACTGTGAAAATAGTTTTGTTCATCGTACGAGCGCTCTGCGACACATCAGGACTCATCATTATGGTAAGAAGAAGTGTGTGATTGATACTTATGAGGAGGAAGTTTTACCCGAGAGTGCCTCAGCGAAAACGAGTAGTCAATCGTATAATCAAGAGACAAAGACTCAAAAAGAGATTCCAAAGACTCAGGGGAAAACCGAGAAGCTGCTAAAATCTACACAACATCAAAATGATACCGAAGGTGCCTCAAACTTTCAGGAAGCTCCCAAGATGATTTATTGCCCTAACAATTGTGGAAGTAAATTTGAACATACATACAACATTACACGACATTTGCGTATATCTTGTGTTAAAGTTCGTCGTTTCCAATGTCCTCATTGCCATTATCGTTCTCATCAATTCAAACTGATTGGAAAGCACATCAAGACGATTCATCGACTGAGCAAGATTTACGCTCTTGATGTTTTCACGAAGCAGCCTATTTATTCTGAACCTACACGTCGTCCTAGGTCCAGTTTTGAGATAATTAAAAGGACTACAAGGGAACCTGGAATTCCAGTGGAACCACAAGTTAAAGAGAAAATTAATTCAGCAGTTCTCAAACAGAAACGTTTTCTTTCGAAGAAACAATTACTTAAAGAAACAAGTAAGAAGTCAAGGAAAGAGAAAAAAACTGAAGAGCTGCCGATTGCAACCGGACCAAATAAGATGGTTGGTCAAAGTGTAACTAATAAAGAAATTTCTAGATCTGCCTACCAGTCTCACATTTTGGGGGTGAAAAAGACCTCGAAAAAAAAGACTTCGAAGGTCTTGAAATATAATAAGCGAAGATTGGAATGTCCTCACAAATGTGGACGTACTTTCATATCCTCTCAAAGGTTGAAAGTACACGCAAGATCAAACTGCAAAAGTGCTCCTTCTTTGAAGTGTCCACATTGTGACGTAATCTGTACATATTCTTGGAATGTTGCTATGCACATTAAATATCGTCATCCGGAGATCGAGGTTGAAGGAAATCATAAAAAAAATAAAGATTTTAATCATGCAAATATAACTGGAAAAGAATTGATGAATTTCACTGAAAAAATTGCAGATAAATCAAAGGGAGTAGAACTATCAGGACAAAGCAGCAATGCTGAAATTAACAATGATATCGAAGAGGATGTGGAGATGGAAGAAAGTGTAACCGAAAATGTTGCTATTGAAAGTGCTAACAATGTAGAAGATGCGGGAAAGATTGAAAATGCTGAGGTTCAAAATGACGAAGATGCTGATATTGAATTTGAGCTTGACGATGAGAATGAGAATGAAAACGAGATGGTACAAGATACAACATATGGAGGAGATTTAAATTCCACTGCCAACATTTCCCGAAATTCAAGCAACCTGAGTAATTCAAATTCGCCAAAAAAATTTAACTGTCCTAATAATTGTGGAAGTTCTTATTCGAATCATAACAGTTTGAAGACACACTTGCGTTACGCATGTGGTCAAAAGCCACGTTTTCGCTGTCCTTGGTGCGATCATTGCTCGAAACAAACTTCAAATGGTTATTCGCACGTGAAGAAGATGCACGAGGGTTGTCAAATTTATCTGATTGATATCGTCACTAATAAAATTATCTCTGGGTCGAGGTATCAACCAAACAAAGGTTCTCAACCAGAAGTTCTGGAAAATCAAATTGTTGGGAAGAATGATCTTGCTGAAAATAAAAATTCTACTGCAAACCAAGAAGTTGTTGGGATGGAACAAGTCGAAGCTATAGGTGATGATTTAAACGATGAACCGGATGAGCCAGATGAGCCTATTGTAGGAACTGAGGAGGAATTTGGAACAGCTGGTCCGGCAACAACACAAAAATTATCAGCAGAGAAGGACAAGTCTTTAATTTGTCCAAACAACTGTGGCAGTTCATTTAGTCATGAGCACAGCTTAACTAGACACCTTAGAGATCAATGTGGCCCTCCTCGTTATAAATGCCCTCATTGTTTCTACATCACGAGGGAACCTTCAAATGTCTACTTACATATTCAGAAGAAGCATCCAAATGAGAGAATTTACATGATCGATACTGACATGAACCAAAGCTGCGACGAACCAGGGTCCCCTCCTGGAGAGGAAGAAAATTAGTTACAGGTGTGTTAGAATTTTATTCAATCAAATCTTTCATCCTTTATAATTCTTCATTGAAAAATGCTTAATTAAATTCAATATGTCTAAGCCATCATGAATGTTTCGTTGAGGGTTTCCATAAAATATAGAATCACTGTTCATTCCTTTCTTGTAATAATTTAAATCATAATACTTACCTCAAATTGGAATTATTTCTTCCTTGTCTCTTGGTCTTGCCTAAACTGGAGACTTTTTATTTAATTTTTCAGATATCACCCGCAAATGCATTTGGGATTTGTTCATCCGTGCCATTAAAACACCGAGTTCTACTTGTAACAGTTGTAACAGCACTTTCCAAAGGAAGAGTAGTCTCATAAGGCATTTGTGCTACACATTTAGCAGCAAACAAGGCTTTAAATGTCTGTTCTGTTTGAATTGTAATTTTAATTTAGCACGTAATATGTGTATCAACACAAAAATTTTCGCAACTGTCAACGAAAATGTGAAATTTTTACTATTGATGACGTTATGCTTTGTAAAATACAGCCCTAAGTGGTAAATAAATGCATATTTTTTAGCATAACTCTACCTCTTTAATCCACTTTCCTCAAAAAATTATATTTTCTCCACAGTCATTCTTCAACATTTATTCTATAAGTATTTTACATTATTTTGCTATTAAGAATTTCTTTACTGTGAATATTCTTTTTTGTAAATATCAGTTTAACCAACCGTAAAATTTCAACTACACATTATAATATTACTTGTATATTTGCTAATGAAATGTTTTTAATGCAAACTGTCTTTTTCTTTCAGATTTCTTAGAAAACAACGTAACATATGTCAAGTTGTATTTCCTTGTCAAGTTATAAAAATTATTCGAAAACTTGGAGTTGGAAGGAATTCTAAAAAATATAGTTTTTTTACATTCTCATCAGAGAAGGTATTAGATTTGTGTAAAATTTGACCCCCCCCCCCAGTTTTTGTCAAATGTCCACGTTTTGGGACCCTCTGAACCCGAAAAACATGTTTTTACGAAAGTGTCTGTCTGTCTGTCTGTAGATTTTTAGTTTTTGAACACGATAACTTTCGAAAGAATTGACCGATCGGATAACATTTTGCAAATCCAAAAAAATAAAAGAAAACTTAAATTAAAAGCCAAGCAACGCACGATATGAAAAAAAGTCTAAAGATGAAGATTTTTATGCAGATTTTTATGCCTGCAGACATCACGTAGAGATTTATAACTCATGTTTTGCATACTTTTAACCAAATTATCAATTATTTTAATACTAATATTAAGCTTTACTATTTCCTTTTCTAATATTGATTTCATTAAATACTGTTTCAGGAATGATTCGATTTTTGGATCATCAAATTGCCCCAGAAAATTCTCTTGAGCCACAAAGAAATATACCAAATTTCAAGACTAATCGACCTAAAGATAAAAGAATTGAAAAATTTGTTTGTTCAAATGTTGGGTGCAATAGCAAGTTTAATAGGAAGAATAATTTAACTTATCATATGAAAAACAAGTGTGGAGTACCCCGTCGTTACCAATGTAATTATTGTAATTATCAGTCTAAAGTCAAATTTGACGTTTGTAGACACATTGTAAGGCTACATTCAGATAAACAAATTGTTGTGATTGACCTTCAAAAACAAGTGACTTGTACTATGGAATTGCAACGAACGCATATGAGATGAAGAATTAGACGCTAGATTCTTTTTTCTTAAATCTTTATTTTTATAGTAGCTGAACTATAAAATTGTTTTTTTTTATCTGGTATTGTATGTATGAGAAATAAAAAACAGGAAAACGTATAAGGTTATAAACTTAAGAACTTTATAATTATCAACTATACAGAGCGTTTGTAAATATTTCTTTAATAAAATGGAGTTTAAATCAATTTTTTTTCGTTCTGTAATTATTGAAAATATTTTTTATTTGATTTCCTGTTATAGGTATTAATGGCATATTAAGAAATAGTGTAACTGAATCTTGTAATCTCGTATTTGTGTGTGCATGATGGGTTTATTTCTGTTTTTTCAGGCTGCTTAAAAAATCATTATTATTTGTAAAGATAAATCTAATTATTTTAAAGATGCAATAACCGTGCAAGAGTTTTACACTTCTTTTAATAATTTTATTTCTCACATCAGTTTTCTGCTTTTGTGTTAAGTTGATAGAATGAAAAACCAATGAAAATGAATAAACAATTTTACTGTCATTCAAAAAACTGCTTGTTTGCTTTCATGTGGAAAGAAAGTCTACATTTACATTCATATTCTCATATTCAGGGTGTAATAACGATATTAACAGTGTGCGAAAATTTATTTATTTTATTAATTTTCTTGCTAACCAAATTTCCCTATTTTTGCAGCGCTTTTACAACTTTGTTCTCTGCCCTGGATCGAAGAAAATCCCAATGGAAGAAGTTCAAGAAAATCGAGGATGCGATTCCCATGTCCACGATGTCAAAAAAGTTACACTACTAAAAGTGCTGTTACGGCTCATTTTAAATATGATTGTGGACGACCTCCAAGATTTCAATGTTCCCACTGCGGAAAACTTTCCAAAAAGAAATTTAATATTCAGGATCATATTCGTCATAAACATCCTTCAAAATCAGTTGTTTGTAATACACTTTTTTGAAAAAGAAAAAAAAACCAAAGATCTAATTCTGCATGACAATTATAGCTTCTATGACACAAAAATATCTTAGGTATATTTTTTTTTTCTAAGAGTTGTGAGTTGTAAAATATTAGAAAGAGTTGTGTATTTTCATTACTTTGTGATTTTGTGTTGAGAACCTTACACATTTTGATTCTGTGGTAAATAGTGCAAAATAAACGGGTAACGTTTAAAAATCAGATTGTTTATTTATTTTTTGAATAAAAGCTAAATTGAAAATTTCGCACAATAACAGATTTTCTCAAATTTCGCATTTCAGAGTACCTTAGCTGTTTTCTGCATGATTATTCCTAATCGAAGAGGTGCAAGCTGATGAATATATTTAAGATAACATTTTATTCTATATATTTGAAATTTAATTGACACTCGATATACATTTTTTGTAGGTCGCAAATATGGATGGCAGCAGCTTCAAAAACAAAACTTTGGCGAGAAGCTGAGGGTTCATTGTAATCCAATTACTGGCAAGTTTCATTGTCCCAAATGTAATAGTGGCTTTGGGAGACGCGATAATATGGTTGGACATTATAGATACGAGTGTGGAAAAAGTCCACGTTTCAAATGCCCGTACTGTCACATGTGTGCGAGGAAGAGTTCCAACATCTACCAGCATGTCAGGTGTATCCATCCGAACGAAGAAGTTGGACTTGTTAGACTCTATTGAAATATTTGTTTATACATAAAAACGCAAAAATGTACAAATTAATCTCAACATTTACAGTTACTTAAAAAATTTTACAAAAGAAATATTTCATTAAAATTTTATTTAAATAGATCTAAGGATAGTTATTTCCATTCTTCCAAAATCATAATTTCTTTAATTTCCTGGTTCGAATTCGAACAACGAGAAGATTTAAAACCTGTTATTCGTTGCATTTTGTAATAATATAAAATATATTCAAATCGATTTTAGGATAATTATGAATTCAAAATGTACCATTTCCTCAATTTCCTGTTAAAAACTGATTTTATTAATATGATTTTGCTGTTGTAGATTTTCTCAAGTTTTCTGACTTTCTTTTTTTAAAAAAGGTTTATTTCAATTATTTTGGAAGTAGGAATATTGTTTCTAGTATCTTATCTTGAATTCTGATACTAATTAAAAAAATCATCATTAGTTGCAGAATTTTGGCGCTACCAACGCGAACAGCTTACACAACAGCAGGATGGAACGACATCTCAAAATCAGAAGTTTAAGTGTCCAAAATGCAATAAGCATTTTTCCCAGAGTTACTCAATGTATAGACATTATAGATACGAATGTGAGGACTCGTTGCCACGATACATGTGCCCATATTGCAATCATGTTAGCAAATGGAGTCATTCAATTTATAATCACATACGGAAAATACATCCGGGACAAAATGTTACTCTCAGCAAACTTTACTAGCATAAGGAAACATTTTCAAGAGACTGGCTAATGTACCTAAATTATTGAGATAATAAAGAGAGAACCTTTTCAAATTTAGTTTCAGTACATGAACAGTTTTCAAAGACCCAGCATAGTGCTTAAAGAAGTTTTAACTTGAAACGTCGATTTTTGAAGTTTCATTAGCTTTTTGTAGGTAGAGAAAAAACATCAACTCCAGATTAAGTACCTTCAATTGGTTTTCTCTGTTTGACATCTGTTTTCGTTTATAGAAAATCAAAGCACTGACCAGGGAATTTTTCTTGTCCATAGGTCATGGTATCACATACGATTCGCATATCTTGGATATCATAAGGACAAACATGGATTTGAGTGGAGGAGCAGAAAAGCTTGGAAATACTCAACCCATTTTTCAAGGACCACAAATGGCTTATCATTGTCCACGGTGCAATGCTGGTTACACTCATAAGAAGACCCTCAAGACTCATATGAAATACGATTGTGGACGTGAACCAAGATTCGCGTGTGGGTACTGTAACAAAAGGGACAAATGTTCATCTAATATTTATAAGCATATTAGAATGAGACATGATGGACTTCCAGTTAAAGTTCTCAGAAATTAACTTGTTCTGATAATAACAATTTCACCAGGAAACACTCCAAAAAGTAATGCGCTTAATTAATTGTACATCTGTTTTTACAGATATTGGGTCAATATCAAAGTTCCTAATTTACTTCAATTTGAGTCACAAAGGTGGGATCTCAAAGATATGTAGACTTTTCTACAAAAAATTGCAATCAACGAAATTTTAAAGATTTTTTCTTTTTTTTTTTTTATAATTTTATTTTCAAATATTTAAATATCTCGTTCGTAGGCTGCAATTTTTTACAAAACTTGTAAACTGATATTTGGAATGAGTATTCCATGTTTTATTGTCTGAATTAGTACATATTTATTCATTAAAAATGAATCGTGTAATAATTCCTATTAATTTAATTATTTATTTATGAAAGTGGTTTACAAACCGCTTTTTAGTTGCTCACATCAATTATGTTATTAGGCTGGTGCAAAAATAATTGCTGTATGAAATTATGAATTTCACAAATAAACCAAAATTATTTTTGCACCAACCTAATATTTTGTAATGTGAATATGTAAATTTACTTTAAATTATAAAATAAAATGTCGTAATAAATAAATCAATTAATCTTTGTAGCTTTTATAAAAAAAAAACTTTAGGTATATCAAATTACATAATTTTTCCTTTTCAGATTTCATTTTCAAATGAATATCATCGTTGTTTTATATAGTGGAAAAGGAACTGTCATTTTCTTCAAGTTCGAAAATAAATCATAAGTCCGACTACATACTTTTCACCTTATTTTTAAACTTACTCGTATTTGTATTGAAGCATGCTAAACGTTTCTTCTAATTAATTTGAACATAACAATATGGTAAAAATTAAATATCTGTAAGGCCACAAGAGTTTAAATTTCTATTTTATTCTGGTAGAGAGGGTCCTAGAATATTTTGAGTGCATAAAGTTGATTAGAGATAGGAAAATAATCATCAGTCCATCAGCGAAATGAACTAAATTAATTTCTAAAGATCGACTGGACTATTTTCCTAAATTTGGAAATGCTCGATTTGTTTAGATGTACATTCTGTTATTATAATCTGTATGTTTTCTTCTGTCTGAAATTGAGAAGTATTAAAATACAAAGTGCAAGTGTTTTTATACCGCGCATTTTATTAATGAAACTTGATTTTTATTTTTTTGCAGGTGATTTTTTCCGAATTGTGAAGTGGAGCTCGGCGAATGCAGATCCTTTGCAAGACAATTCCAGCGAGGAAAATTTTAGATATAGGCTTCATCTAAACGAAAGAAAAAAATACGAATGCCTGAATTGCACTCGGCGCTTCACTCAGAAAACGACTATAACGAGACATTTGCGATATTTTTGTCTGAGAGGTCATCAATACAAATGTCCGCACTGCGATGTTAAAGCTTCATGTTCATCAAATATTTATCGGCATGTCAGATCAAGACATATCGGAAAAGAAGCTCGTGCCATCAAATTGTTCTCATCCTTAGATCCAAGGAGATTAACTTAATTTAAATTTTAATTAGATTAATGCGTATGAAAAAAGATGTAGATTGTGTCGAATCTATATATGTGTCGTTTATTCGTAATATATAAAATTGTATATGTGTGCCAATGGGTCATATATGTATTATTGTCCTTGATGTTTAATCAATTCTTTATGTTTTGGGTTCCTTTCTGGGATTTGTCTTCTTTAGATATTTTCTAGACAAGACACAGGTGACAAAGTAGATATTAAATTTGATCATCTAGAATAAACTAAAGAAAAGAAATCTCAGAAGATTTAACAATAATTTTGTTGTTAATTGGTTAAATAAGTGTTATTAACATAAAGTGTATGTTTTAAAATGAAAATAGCGAACTTAAAACACTCGAGATTGAAAGAATGAGGGTGAACTTTAATAACAATTTTGGAATTGAATTTTCAGGTTTTCTTCAAATTCTTCAACAAAAACCAAGATGTCCGCAGAATCATTTCTGCCCCTTCTGCTATCGTGGTTTCACTCTCAAGAAGAATATGGTACGACATTTACGTTTACGCTGTCGACAAATGACAGAACCGTATCGAAATTTTACTCCATAATTATTGATAAATCAGACCAATATTTTCTCATGTTAATAAAAAGCGAGCTTACAAAACTTACATTGAATGACAAATGTTCAGTTTTTCTGCTAAAAGTATTTTTTTTATTAGTTCGATGGATTCTATAAGTACAGTATTTATAGTATTGTTTTCTTAGAATATTTGTACAGAATAATAAATATTAGAAAACAACTTTTCGTTCCTTCTTTTCCTACCGACCTCTTTTTATGAAAAACTAAAAAATAATTTGCACAAAATGATAATTGGGCTAAGGAATTTGGGATTAACTGATATCAAAATGGACTAACAAAATATCTATAACTTTCTACTTATTCAAGAATTCGTCAGTTTTCCTTTTTTAGACCTCTTGAAAATAATTGTAATGTAAGTAGATATTTTTAGGTCCGCATTTTCTTTTCCAGCTTTAAGTTTCATTTATGTTATAACACATTTTTAATGTCTAATTATCGTGACTGATTTATGATCTTAATGTATGAAAATTTCGTTCTCTAATTCGCTTCTTTTATTTTTCAGATTTCTTTCTTCCGAGAAACTATCGTGAGAAAAAATACATGTGTGGTCAGTGTGGTCGAGGCTATGTAAATGAAAAGGATTTGAAGAGACACCAAAAATATGAATGCAATCGTAATCCTCGTTTTCAGTGTCCTCACTGTAATCAAAAAGCGAAATATAGATCAAAAATCTATGTGCACATTCGCCACTTACATCCCGATATGGAAGTAGCAGTCATCGATCTAGAAAATAATGAATAAAACTCTCCCCCAAAAGACTTTCTATTACTTTTCTTTCCACCACTTTAAATCATTACTTTCAGAACTATTTTCACACGAAAATACTCTGTAGAGAATTTTTTACAACATTAATATTTAGTAGGAACTTTGATTAAATGTTTGTCTTTTTAGTCGTCTCTAGAATTTGTCATTTTTCTATGCGTTTTTGTGTGCTTTTTTAGTTTTCAATCTGCTACAAAGAAGACTTGTGTTTTCAGCATTTCCTGTTTTCAAGATGAGTCAGTGTGAGAATACAACAGGAGAATCTGTGATCAGGAGAAGATATTTCAACATTCCAGTGCAAGACGTTAATACCAAAGGAAATTATCAATGCCCCAACTGTAAAAATTCGTATAGATGGTATCGTGGACTACACAGGCATATAAAATACGAATGTGGAAAATTGCCGCGTTTTCAGTGTCCTTATTGTATGCACTATATTGGAAAACATCGATCTCATGTTTATTCTCACATTAAAACGAATCATCGTGGTAAACCTGTGTATGCTATCGATATCCAAAATATTAATAACAAGGATCTGTAAAAAGTCTTCTGAATATTCAGATATATATATTGCATTTTCAGTTGTATGTACATAATTATAGCTTGAATACAGAAAATTTTCAAGCAAAGTTATTCAATATGTGTTGAACTAATTCATTATAATGAGTTTGCGATTTTAAATTGGAAAACTTTCTATTAGTGATAATAAAATGATCAAACGTCAGTAAATTGTTAGTATAGTCTACAAAAACGTTCCTTCATTCGTTTTACCAAATTAGATTAAGGCCCTTCTTCATTAATAAGAGTCCATTTCATTTGATTATTTATTAGTTTCATTTAAACAGTTTGTTTTAGATTTTGTGATTGATAAACGGTGGATTTTGGTTGGGAGAATTTGAATTCATTGAGCATGATTTCTTTATCATTTCAATTAATATTACCTACTGCATGTTTTTTTTTAATTTAAAGAAATCTAGGCATCACTGCGGGCAAAAATGTATGATATTTCTTGTTTCTTGCATGATGAAAATGGGAAAAATTTCTTTGAAATTAATTAGCTCATGAGAGGATTATAAAATCTGGTAATTCTTTTCCCGAAAAAATGATTTAAATCTTAAGTAATTTATGAATAGTTTTATGTCCCTTTAATTCAAAAAAATTACTTTTCATTCATAATTTCGAAATTTAATTTGAAATAATCATTGTCCACAGATTGGGTGTCAGCTGTTAATTTCCCAAAGTACTATCCACGTAAGGCTACCACCAGCAGAAACAATGGTAATTCTCAATTGAAAAATTTCGCGTGTCCTCACTGCGATTTCCGAAATAAACGCAAGGACCACATTTATCGACATATTCGCAGGAAACATCCTAATGGTGCAGTGTGCTACATAGATCTCTCAGTCTTGTGACAAAATTTTGAATCCGATTCCAAAGTTACAGAAAACTTATTTTTGTATTGAAGTTAATAATTCAGGGCTTTAAGTTTTAAGCATTTTTACTTTTTATATTTACCAATATCAGTGACTTTTACTGTGAGAAATCATGAGAAAAGTCACAGATTTACGTTTCGAGAACAAATCTTTGCAAAATGTAAAGAAGATGTTAAAAACCATTTCTTTTATAAAAATAGCGGTAGGTGACTATAGTACTTTTATTTCTTAAAATACCTTTTTCTTCAACGGATTTAATTTAAGTTTTATTATAATTTTTGTAAGTTGCTCAATGAAACGAAAATACATTCTGTAAAAAAAGATATTTCCTTTTTTTTACATTTTCATCAAAAAAGGTATTAGCATGTGTATTACGAATGTGTCTGTCTGTGTGTCTGTCTACAGATTTTTAGTTTGTGAGCACGATAACTTTCGAACGAATTGACTGATTTTTATTATTCTGATTCATACATTTTATTTATTCATAAAAAAAGTAAATAAATTTTACATCCTTTTTTAAGAGAAATTTACCAAAAAATAATGAGAGGTTTATTCTCGAGCTTTAGACTTTAACTAATCAAAGAAATTTTCATTTTGCAGGTATGTCTCAATACTAGTCATCATGTGTCTCAGTTTTGAAGAAGAGAATGGAAATCGACATTGTAACTAGAGCCAAATTTACTGGATATATTCTTAGACAAATAAAAATTGCACAATTTTGTAATTTATTAAAAGTAGTTACTATAATTGCAATTGAAATTATAGGTAACTAATTTTAGTTGTTAAGAAATGCTCACTTCTATATTACTGTAGTGTATTTCTTAGATTTTTATTGCAGATTGATAAAAAAGGTTTTCTAAATGCCTATACGATTAAAGAAGCGAGTTATAAAACTTCCAAGTAGATTACTGAGAAGTACTATTAACCATTTTTTCTTAAGATGTGGGACGATTTGCTTGGAAAATTATTTAATTAGTAAATAGAGAATAATTGATGTTTATTGTATTTATACCTAATACGTTATAAACTCTCTTTGACTTACTTTTATGTTTGTTAAGTTTCAGCTGCACCTGGGAATTTTAGAGCCTTTGGAAAATACATTGTTTTTCGCAATCCGTACAACAGCCAAGCAGAAACGTTCCAGTGTCCAAGATGCTTCAACTTGTATAAAACTAGAAAGTCCATGCTTACCCATTTAAGAATTCAGTGTCAGAAATTACCGAGATGGGAATGCATGCATTGTGGTCTAAGAAAATATCAGAAGATTCATATTCTGAAACATATGGACACTCATCATCCAAATATGTCACGTTCAGTTCGGGACAATGGAAAAATTAACTAAATTGTAATAATTCGACAATATTTTAATTATTTTTTTTAATGATAAATTTAGCATGTATATAAACATTCACATCATTACAATCAAATAACCTTTATTTGTTTATCATTCATTTCCTGTTTGTTAGTGTTTAATTAGTTTTAGTTTTTTTGTTTAGTAGTGTTTATGTTAAAAGTCATTGTATGTATGTATTAAAATGAGGTCTGTTTGTAAAAACGAAAATTAAAAATGGATGCATTTTCCCCGATAATGCATTTTACGTTCTGAGATTTACTCTTTCACCAAATTATTTTTACTTCATTTCAGGTCATGAAGCGAGCATACGAGAATATATGGTTTCCTGCCAAGATACAGTATATCAACATTTGAAAATGTTCCAATGTCCGAATTGCAACAATATTTACAAGTGGAAGAAATCATTAATCATGCATTTACGGTACCAGTGCGGAAAAATCCCACGATTTATTTGTCTTCACTGCGGAACGAGAAAATACCAGAAGATTCACATTGTTAAGCATATACAATCATATCATCCTGACCTGCCTGAATTATTTATAGACAATGCGCTATAAAGAGGTAGTAATGAAGATTAGTTATTTAATCAAAAATGTCTTAATGAATTACGTAGTTGCTGTTTGACAATTATACATATTTAGTTTTATTTTAGATCAAACTATGAATCGTTTAGCACTCATAGATATTGTTTTTTAATTTCTCTATATATGTATATACAATCTTTATATATTTAGCATTTCTTACTTCTGTATACGAACTAAATAAATTTATTTAAAACTAGCTGCACGAATTTTATTAACCTGAGGGGAAACTATTCGAATTTCGTGTTGCTCAGAAATTTTTTCCGCAGAATAAAATTGAAAATACGGATAAAACATTTGAAAGCAAAATTCAGATCCAATTTCAATAGATAATAACTTTTTTGTTTCAGATTAAACATCACCTTATGCAGATTTAAAATACTTCTTTGCTGTTACTGAAACTTTGCTTGAAATTTTGAAGGAGTTGAAAATTAAGCCTTATTTGACGGACAGGCATTTTTCTGTATGCATGTTGTTAAAAGCGTTGGTGATATTAATAATTCTAATTTGACGAATAAGGAGAACAGTATTAAAATACCTAAGTCTGGAAATATTAGAGTAACCAAATGTCTTTTTGTATTGAGAGTTGGTATAAATTAAAGAGTTAATACATAATTATTATTAGTTAAAAATAAAGAAATAGAGATGAAAATCTACAAGTTCTTGAAGAAAAGTTTCTTTAAAAATACCCCTTTTAATGAAACCTACATTGTAAAAAATCATTTTATCATTTAACTGTATATCAAAATACTAATACTGTGCTCAGACAATAAACTAGATTTTTACAAGTAGAAATATAATTTTGCTTTCAGATCTTACGATGATGGACTCCTTCGTCAATTTGGTAGGTTCTGGAGTGAAGCTACAAAACGACACGTGCAACTTTCATCCTCAGAAGAATTTGTATTATTGTCCAAGGTGCCTTCACGGTTTTACTTTGAAGAGCAATAGAAATCGCCACTTTAAATATGAATGCGGAAAAAATCCAAGATTCGCCTGTCCCTATTGTTTTCTTAAAAGTAGACAGACGTCTCAAATTTACAGTCATATCAGGAAAAAACATCCTGAACAAAGAGTCTACTTCGTCGATTTAGAATCATCTATTTCCTCATCAAATCAAAATGCTTTTTGAAACCTCTCTAAAAAAGTTGTTTATCTGAAATACCTACATACTTTACAAATATTTAATTACCGAATCCATTTTAGATCAGATTATGCGATACGCAGTTTTTTGATTAAAAAAATATGTCCTGGGTTTTCAGATTTCATTTCAAGTGCAAAGTCTGTCTAATTTAAAAATGATTTGGTGTAATACTTGTACACTGAGAAAAAAATACTCGGAAATCAATAAATATACTTTTGAATCAATAAATCTCTTCCAAATGTATATACTTTAAATTGTATAATATCACTATTGTATGGAAATGACTAATTCTTAATGTTTCATTAAAAATTAATTTGAATCAATAAAATATCTTTTTTGGAAGAGATTTATTGATTCAAAAGTATATTTATTGATTTCCGAGTATTTTTTTCTCAGTGTAGAAAGTATAAAACTATTTTATTACTTAAAATAACTGAAAAAATTTGTTACTACTACACTGAAACCCCGTTTAAGGTGACGCCTTTGAAATGTAAACATTTCAGTTAAGTTGAAGCGGTGGTGTCTCCAACCATGTAATTTTTAATGATGTATGTATTTTTTATTGTTTTTACCTCAAAACAATTAACAAAATTATTCTTTATTTAATTTCCTAAAAATGTATAAAAGCTGCTTTCCTTTATAGGTATTATAAAAAAATTTTGTTACAGCCCTCAAGAGAAAAGGCTTTAGTCATAGTCAAAAAGCAAAATTGTAATATTGATGCGAAATGTAAAAAGGCTTAATTATTGTGATAAGGCGATCGAAAATAAAGTTTATTACGATAAGAATAAACTTGTGTTGTACATACTGTTACAAACAGAAATAAAATAGGAAATTAAGAATTTTGAACTTTTATATTTTACATCAAGATTTACATTTTTTTCAAATTGATGTTCTTTTGCAATAAAGTTTACAATATTTAATTGTTTCTGTCAGCTCTTAGTAAATCGTAAATCTGTGTTTTTTGTATTCTCAGGAACAGAGTTTATAATTTAAAATTCTGTTCTCTGATTCCAGAGGAATTAAGTTCGCGATATAACTTCAGAGAATTCGGAACAAATCTACTGACTGGAAACTTCAGGAAAGAGATGAAAAGAGGGAAGAATTACGAATGTCCGAAGTGTGGAAATGGTTACAGCGTTATGAAAAGTTTACAACGACATTTGCGTTATGAATGTGGAGTTCAACCGCGTTTCGCCTGTCCCTACTGTTTTTCAAAAGCTAGGCAAAAAGCTCATATTAAAGATCATATTTTGAGGAAACACAAAAGCAAATTAATTTACGTTCTTGATCAGCCTTGCTAATACTTTCATTTTTCTAAATCTGAATTTATTCCTTATAAATTTCTATTTAAGTTCGTGGCTGTGATTTTTGTTTGATTAAATTTAATAAATTTTATTAAAAGTAAGTCATATTTTATAGAAAAGTGTTTCTGAATAGATTTTTTTAATCATGCAAGAATGATACTCTAAATGAAAGTATTAATACATGAAATTACTTTATACTCAAAGTATTACAGTATTTCTAGAAAAATAAAAAATAAAATTGTCTTCATGAGATTCTTGGTGCTTCTAATTATTTGATAATCTTTTAGGGGGCTTTCATGAACCACGTAGCCCACTTTTCCAGCAATATTTGACCCCCTTTCCCATAAAACCTATTTTTCTCTAGCCCCCTCCATAGGCCACGTGGTATATGGATGTGTTCTTATCTTTCGCAGAATATTTTATTTTGTTTTATTATTTTCCCACAAACTCTGGGAAAATAACTCGACAACTCCTTAATCTAGATTTTTAAAAAGAAGCATGCTAGTTCGAAAAGCACGCAACTATAGTTCCAAAATAATACAATTTTCATTTTGCACTTGGGCCACAAGACCTTTTTTAATTTTTGATTTGATTTATAGGGCGATTGGTATGACTTTGGATAAAGGACAGCATGAAATTTTAATTAAGTCAACTTCCTTATTTAAATAGAGTTTTCCATAGTCTTTTTCTTTTCAACTATTAATTTTTTCTCTAACTGACTTTCTCTTTTATTTATGCTTTACAGGACGAATTTCGGGTTTGGTGTTGCCGAAAGATCTGCAGAGAAACTATCCAGCTTTGCCTTTGATTAAAGATTTTGCTTCAATCTGGCTAACAAAACAGCAGCGAACTGACTTTTCTTATCGGTGTGAAAAGTGCGGAAAAGCTTATCAACATCGAGCTACACTTCTGAGGCACACGAGACACGAATGTGGAAAAGAACCGAGATTTAGGTCTCTTTTCATACAATTTTTATATTAAATTCATATTTTCTGTATTATACAACAATTATTTTGGAATATTCTTCATTTTTATTTTACTTTTTTTCAGATGCCCGCACTGTTTACATAGAACGAAGCAACGTGGTAACTTGTACCAGCATATTCGAACAAACCATCCTGGCAAAGAAGTTTTTTGCGGCGAAATAGGAATGAATTAAATCTCAAAAACAAATTTGAAACCCAAGTAAAAATATTGTTGAGAACAATATTTAACAATATTTATTATAAAACAATGTGTTTTTGAACCAGTTTTAACAAAATATTTTATTAAGTATTTTAAAAGAACGAGATTAGGCGCGCCATATGAATTGACCAATAAGATTATTGCACTACTCATGAAGTTGTCTGAAATGCATGTCTTTTTTAGAAAAAGATAATTGGCAAATTATATCTAATTAACTCTGTGAAACTTATGAAGAATTTAGTTTCCAAGATTTATCTAAATATTAACCAAATTTTAAAAATAGTTTATGTACTCTTTTCAACATTTTTAATTGGGTTGCACCTATGAGAATTCGTTGAAAAGTTACCGAAGTATCAACAAATTTTTATATATATGTTCTAAAGATTTCTACGTTATCAAAACTTGTAGACATTACTTTATAAAAGGAATGCGTTTTAATATCAATTAATATTGTTCCTTTTGAACAATAATAATTATACAAATATAAACTTATAGTTTTAAAATCTATCTTACTACAGAAAGATATTTAACTCAGGTATTGAATTGTTTTACATTTCAGAATGTATTTTTATTAGTGAAGTTATTGTAAGTTTTTCAATGAAACATTTTTTTAATAAACTGACAGTAGATTTTGAGATATTTTTTATTTAATGCAATTTTTCTACACTCTACTCCGTTGAAATCCAGAACACTGAATCACTGTTTTATGCTTTTGTAAGTAACAAGATAATGATTAAAAAGTGAGAGTTTTTATTAACCCTGATATTAATATTGCTTGTCCAATTCTGATAAATGCTTTCAATTATTTTCCAGCTCCTGGGATGTCTGCTTGGGGAAACTACCAACAGCATCAAGGACATTCTAGAGTCGCGCAACAAAAATTCAATTTTTCATCAAATTCTCACATTAGGTATCAAAGAAATAGTTCTGATAAAAGTCCAGGTTTATTTAAATGTCCAAATTGTGGAAAAGGATATCGCTGGCTTCGAAATATGAAGAATCATATTAAAGTAGAATGTGGCAAAGAACCGAAGGAATTTTGCCCCTATTGCCCCCACAGGACGAAATATAAAAGTAGTTTGCAAAAGCATATTGTCAGGATTCATTTTTCTTGATTCAAAAATATTAATCTTTTTAAACTATACTCAATAAAATTGAAAATAGCTTAGACAAGTAGTTAATTTTAAAATGTATAGCTTAACTTTAACTTTGAAACATTTTAAGAGTGATTTTTGTCTGTCGAAAGATATGTTTATCTTATTTAAAAATTAAAATGAATTTGTAAATAGTAAGTTGGTAACAAACCAAAAATTGTCAACCAAATGTGAACAAAGTGACAATATTTTTGAATAAAGGTGTAAAGAAAGATTAATTAAATTGTGTACCAAATTCCCAATGTTATTCCCCTTTTCTTCAATAACTTTCTTGTTAAATATTTAAATATTAAAAATTTTTCATTCTCAGTAAACTTTCTTTCTAAATCATGTTTTCTAACATCCTTTTTTAGGTTTTCTTTTTATTTATCTAAAAATATCGATAACTGGAAATTTGTTTTTGTTCTAACATTATTTTTTGTTTCAGGTGTTATCTATACCTGCTATTTATGTGGTCGCTCGTTTACTTGGCCATCAAGTCTTCGTCTACACCAGAAAATGGCCTGTGGAAAAGATCCAGGTTTCTCGTGTACATTCTGCGATTACAAATCAAATTTTAAGGGCAATCTGAAGAGACACCTATTAAGTAGACATCAGATGAATTTATGATGAAGATTAAATTTAATAGTCACGAAAATAATTAAGTTTTATAGAAATAGAAAATGTTTTGAATCAATTCTACAATTTATCTTCAATATCAAGCACGGATTGAATGCACGCTTGTAATTTAATTACAAAAGAAATATTTAGAGAAATATGTTTCAGATTAGGAAGAAAAGATTTTTCGTTATATTTAACGATTTCATGTAATTTATATCACTCGATATTGTCTTGGTATTTTAAAAACAACGAAAAATTATTTTCGTTAAAGTAAAGCATGTATCAAAGCTTTGTATATTTTAAAATTTTTGCAGATATCTTGGAGAATACGAGGTTGATATAGTTTTTTAATGAAAAAAATAACTTAATTGAACCAAAATTATTTTGCAGATGTGCCACTGTTTCCAATTATCCGACCAAAACTGCACGTGTGCCCAAGATGTGGGCAAATGTACTCATGGGCTTCAAATCTTCGAAAACATCTGAAAATTGGTTGTGGATTAGTCACCTGTGAGACACACTTTTCTTGCCAATATTGTCCATATAGTTCTAGGATCGAAACAAGTTTTCTGAAGCATTTAATTTCGGTGCATAATATTAAATAAAAATTTGTATTTTCAGCAAAGATTATTATCTTCTAGTAAGATAACGATAGTAGTTATTTAGAATATCAGATGAGATCAAAAGTCGAAAGACAAAATTTATACGTCGTACTAAAAAAATTAAGACAAGATTATCTGTGATAAAAGACCAGTGTTTTCGTCGGTATGGTGAAGAAGAAAATTTACATTTTTTATATCAATTCTGTAGTGAGGTGAATCTAGTCAGTATACAGTATATTTCGGTGATTTTTAAATAGACAGTATTAATTTGTCCAGTTCTGAAGGTATTCTTTTATTATCACTAAATATGATTTATACTTAGAATGAAGATTTTTATTCAGCTCGTTTATATTTTTATTAAATTGTTAGGACAAAAAATAAAAAAGCAGATGCTGCACTTTCTTTAAATTTGTGATATATATTTGAATATCATTATTTTTTATTGAATAATTTCGTAATTCACTTCTTGATGTAAGCGATCTCTATTTTTGATACTTATGTAGATGTGATTTTACCTAATTTTATTAATGCTTACACTAGTAAATCGCCTTTAAAGTAAAAAATAAGGGACTTTTGTAATCATTTTTCAGATACTAATTTTTAAATAAATACGATGTACATATGAAAGAAGGAATAATGTTTTATGTTCTTTTATCCAATTTCTTTATCTGTTTATTTAGCAATTTTATTTCCTCTTTATACTAATATGTGCTATATTTAGAGATTATTGAGGGTAATAGGGTATGAAACATCCAATTAATATATATTTTTTTTAATTTTCAGAAATTTACAATCCGACAAAAAGAAGAAGATATACGATGCAAAAGTCTGAAGATGTGGTAAAACTTGCAATGGAAGCTGTTGCAAATGGAATGTCGTTGAGAAAAGCAGAAGTCCTTTTTTCTATCTCAAAGTCTGTACTTCATCGATATAAGAAGTACGGAATACCTATGAATATAAACAAACAACGAGTTTACGTGAGAAACATGGATGAAATATACGATAACAGTGGCTTTAAGTGACTTCACTCAATAAAAATTTTAAAAGACGAATCTTCTTTTTTTAAAATTTTTTTTACTCTGATGAAAAAATTATATCATTTTTATACATCAATTACTTGAATACAGTGTTAATTTTTTACTTCACTAGTTTACTAATTATATATTAAATTTTTTACAAATAATATTTACCGAGAATCTTATAAATTATTTATTGAAATAAATATCTATAAATAATAACTAATATCTTAATTTAAAAAATTGTACAAATATATTGTAGAATAAAAATATCTTATTAATGAAAATTTAACATAATTTTTCCAAAATCCGTTTTTCTTATTTGCTTTGTATTTAATTTTCCATAAAAAATCTTAGGAGCCAAATATATTATTTGAAGCTTCAAATAGGAGCTTCAAATATTTTTATTATGGACGTCAGACAAAATATAATACAAATGGAATCTTCTGGTCCAGCTTTGTAAACACCCAAGTCTGCGGTAATTGTTTTGATATATAAAATGTTTCTATTACCCATTTTTCTATAAATAAATCAAGTTTTCGAATTCATCTATAGGTATCAGTGTAAAAAGCATCTGCAAGCCTGAGTGTATATATGAAAATATTTTGAGAAGTTAAATGGTACCTTGCCCTCTGTTTGTGTTCCTTTGAAAAATTTGAGAATTATGTGATTTATAAATTACAGGCTGTAATTTGTCTAATTATCGATTGCTTCATTTTTTTCAGAATCTCGAAGGCAGGGAGGTTCAAACGGTCAACGGGTCACCTATCCCTGCAAGAACTGTGGGAAAGTCTACAATTATTATTCAAGTTTAGCAAGACACCTGAAACATGAATGCGGTGTTGATCCAAAATTTTTCTGTCCTTTATGTCCTTATAGGACGAAACATAAATCAAGTTTGAATACGCACTTAAATGGAAGGCACATGAAACTTCTCAGTGACTTCTACAACGTGACAAATGGAAATAGTTCAGCTTCGGAAGGAGGAGATGCAAAATAATCTTCTGAATTTGTATTTTCATAACTGGATATTCACATTTATTCAGAGAAAAATATTACTAATTTAAAAACTATGACAAAGTTTAGGTTTACATAAATTATAAGCTGTTGAATACTGAATAATTGTAGAACAGAACAAAAATATGTAGACTGTGAGCTTCTTAAAGATTGACTGCAAATATAAATAAGAAAGATTATCTTATTACTATTGTAATAATAATTTTTACTACTTTTTAAGATTGGATTGAATGCATTATGTCTATAATGTTTTGAAGATTACAGAAGTAAATAAATCAATTGTAAGAATTGTCCGTGTGTCTATGTTGCAAAGAAATATTATTTTCTGACACTATTGAAAATGTCTCACTTCGGCCAATAAAGCAACTGAAATGTATGTAAATTATTGTTTTAATATATTGATTTTTTTTTTCAAGATTTTTATTTTTGTCAGACGATTAACATTGAAAATCGATGTTGAGCTGCAAATGCTAACACAATTCACAAACTCGAGGTATCTTTATTTTATTTTTTACTCATGTACATACTAAGTATCTTTGCATTGCTCTTCTACTAATTAATTATACAATTAATTGATATAAAGCACGTAATCTTTTCGTTTCTTTTTTTGATTGCTCAAAAAGAACTTTAATGATACATTTAAAACTTTTCAGAATGGTCATCAGAAGAATTTCAAATCGGTCAGAAGATTTATCAGTGCCCTCAGTGCTCAAGATGTTACAAGGTCAAAAGGTCTTTACGTCGTCACATTAAAGTGGAATGCAATCAATTACCAAAGCATAAATGTCCCTTCTGTCCACACTCAAGCAAATACAGAGCGAGCATATTGAAGCACATTATGCACATTCATCAAAATCAACCCTATACTTAAGTTTTATTTATTAATTCATTCTTCCTTCGATTACTCTTTTCATAATTGTGATAATTTCCCTAACTATGTATTTTTATCTTGTCAATAAAGTTGATGAACAATCATGTTAACTACTATTGTTAATTGTCTTTATAAAGTAATAAATTATCAGTGCCATTCACTATACTAATTAAAAAAATATTTTTTATTTCAGAAGGCAGAGCTTTTGACATAAAGATAATGGAAATAAGAAAATATGCAAATCAGCAATCTTCTTTTAAATAAGATAATATTTTCCCGTCCTTATAAAAGATTCATCAAGGAAGTATTGAATGAAATATTACGAAAGTAGAAAAAAGGTGAAAATGGCTTTATAAATACAAAATTCATCAGGCCCTCTTTGGAGTTTGCTGAATATGTTACTAATATGTGTGTGGGACAAGATTTTATTTATAATTTCATGCCTTTGGAACACTTTTATAATGTTCAAAAGTGGCCAGTTTTGACAAAAATTCAAAAAATTATGGCGTTTTCAAAATTTTTTAAATCAGTTTTTGAAGGAAAATAAAACTTTTGAGTATGGTTGTTAGTTTATTTTGTATTTTTATTTTTGCACGTTGCTATTCAACTCATTAAAATACATTTGCTACATATTTAGAAAAAAAGCAGCATGTAAATATGCAGAAGAAAAAACTGTCTACCTGCTTTTCCAAAATGTACTTTTCATTCCAAATTTTTCATTTCTATATCAATAATAAGTGCCTTAAATAGTAAATTGCCAGTTATTATGATATTATACAGTAACAGCTTTCCTATCTCTTAATAAATTTTTATTTTTACTTCTTTTCTGACATTGTTTAGCCCCATTAATTTTCAGATATGATCATTCTTTTTTTATTTTATTCTTTTGCCTAAGAAATATTTATCTTCTGTTTTCAGATCGCAAGTACAACCCATCAAACTGGACGATACCAACTTTGCCAAGTTTATCGAGGGAGATTCAGCAGAGAAGACTTCGTTCGACTAGTTTGGACTTGGTGACAAATCCTTCCTTTAAGCATTCTATGAAATCTGGAGGAAAAAAATATCCTTGTTATGATTGTGGAGGATCCTTTGGACTAAGAGCGACCCTTATGCGACACAAAAATTTTGAATGTGATAAGAGTTTGGTTAAAGAAATTAATAAATCTTCCGGTGAGAAGCCCTTAATGAAGAAAAAATACGTTTGTTCCAAGTGTGAAAGAAGTTACACAATTTTTAAAAGTCTTTGGCGACATCAACACTATGAATGCGGAATTGAAGCAAAATATGAATGCGATTACTGTTTGCACAGGACTAAGTACAAGGACAGTTTAATGAAGCATATTATGTCAAGGCATATGCATCAATTTATGACAAACTTGTAGCTATAGATGTAGCTATAGATGTAAACTTAAAATTTCAAAATTGAGGATGAAAATTTGTATGAAGTTTCATCCGCTAATCTTAAGCTAATAGTAGAACTTTTTATTTTGAATAGTATTAATCAAAAGGATAAACAATTTGAAATTACTTTTATAAATTATTTATCAGAGAGGAATTTATTTATTTATAAGAGTTGCAAAAGTTCCAATTGTACCATAACTATGAGTTAAGACTTTTTACTTTTTTATTTACTTTTTTTGAACTATGTAGGCGACCTTTCTTTTAGCATAACGCAAAGTCGTTTTTTTACATTTTTTGTATCGCTATTTTAAATATTAAAGTAAAAGAATACTCAGGATTGTGTTTTATAAGCTAGATCGATTAACCAGTGTAAATTAAGGTTAAAAACAGTGTAAAAGTATTCTAGATGTACTGTAATATTATAAAATTAAATAAAAATGTCTTCCAGACAGAATATTTGTAAGACTTTATGGGTGTTTAAAATAATGTGAACATTTTAGTTTTTATATTAAATTAATTTGGCCTGTAGTAAAATGAATATTTCAATCTAAATTTCAAAGTTAAAAACGTAATTATTTCCTCTCTAAACTACACATTGCATTACATTTTCCGACATTCATTTTCAGTCTTGCAGTTTGCAGGTTTGCTCACAAAATGATATTCCTCGCATTTGAAGTTATTATTTTTCTTTAAAGAAAAATATTTTCTGTTTGCAGGACGCGTTTATAGTTCATCCAACTGGACAGTTCCAACTTTGCCCTCAACATCCAGTGATATTCATCTGAGACGACTACGTTCAATGTCTACTATGGACACAATGATTCGATCGAGTGGAACTTCATACGAGTATATTAAAAATACCAATTGGAATTCTCGAAAATATCTTTGTCCCGATTGTGGGCGAACTTTTACTTTAAAGGCCTCATTAATGAGACACAAGGAATTTGAATGCAATGGACGATTATTAAAGAATAACTTAGAACTTGGAGAAGACAAAAAACCAAGGAAGAAACATATTTGTAGCAGATGTAAACGAAGTTATGCTTTCTTCACTTCTTTGTGGCGACATCAACGTTATGAGTGTGGAGTTGAGAAAAAATTTATCTGTCCTGTCTGTCGCGCTAAATTTGCACAAAAAAGTAATCTTGATCGGCACGTACGAACTCGTCACTAAAATATATTTTGTAATTTATTTTATTGAATATTATAGTTCTCCACTAATTATTATTCACTGAATATTTGTTTTTAATCTTGAGAATTTTATATGAATAGAAAACAAAGATAGAATAATATAAGAAATATGATTATTCTAGAAGAATTTAAGAAAATATTGTCGTCAATTATTATTCAATTGTATATGGTAGATATATATAACATTCAGATTGAATCAAACAGAAATAACAATAGATTTATTTTGTAGGACATACAAATGAATTGCAATTAGGAATTTCAGTTCTTGAAAAACAAGTTCAATTTAAAAAAATACGTTTAGTATGATTTAACCAAAGATCGGTCTCTAATCATTATCAATCACTGTATATACATATAGGTATAAATACATAAATTATTGTATATTTTACTTAATTTGACATTAAATATGACATTATAATATCAGTATATTATATTAAGTAGGTATATTGTAACAAACCGTGTAGTTTTACTATCAATAAATTCATCAGAAACTGTATACTTTTCCTTTCTGTATTGCAAGACCGTTTTTTGATAGAACTAACAATCTCTTTAGGATATCTATATTTGTTGAAAAGTCAGGTTTTATAAGTTTTCTAACAATTTGAATTTTGTTTTAATTTACAGATCGATCAGAAACTGGTATCTTCGTGTCCGCTCAGATGAGTTCTAGTAAAAACAATAGCTTTATTGACTCGCCCTTTCAATGTCCGAATTGCAAAAAAACTTATAGAATGAAAAGGAATCTTACAAATCATATTCGACTAGAGTGCCAGGGACAACGTCATTTTACTTGTCATCTATGTGCAGCAAAGTACACGCAAAATATTAATCTACGTCGACATTTACTGTATCAACATAACGTTTATATACCGCCTAAATTTTCAGTTCCTAAACGAATATTTACTGATTTATAAAGTTAAAAACTATTACTAGATGTAGAAATTTTGTTTAACGTTTGGCTTTTGTCATCTGTCGACAAGTCCAATTTGGATAAATTTATATCATGTTATTTTTACATAGAGATTTTTGGACACTTGTTTCAACTAAATGACAGAATTTAATTAATTGTAAGTAACAGTAATGCGGGTACGTTATTTAATAATGAAATTTATCATCTTGCCAGTTTTTTTTATAAAAATGTTGTTATTTATTTATTTTTATTCATTAGGAAGCATTTAATAATTGATACTTATTTAGACGCTTGTATATACACTATATTCTCAATAAAATGTAAGGCTAATGTAATCTTCAATATAAAAATTTTCTTTTTTTCTAATATATTGATTTTTAGACAATTTTTTTTCCAATTTCTAAAATCTTTTCAATATTAAGCGCGTAGTGCGAGTTTCGTTAGGAGAATGTTTTTCTCACTCGATTTTACAAGTAGAATCCAATCAAATCTTTTTCTAATACAAAATTAATTTCTTTTTCAGGTCAAGAGGAAAATCGTCTTTCCAGTGGACTTCAATGTCCGACTTGTGGGAAAATCTATGCTTGTAAAAGGACTTGGCAGAGACATGTGCATTATGAATGCGGTAGTGAAAAGCATTACAGGTGTCATTTGTGCCCTTCAAAATATAGACAAAGTGGGGGTTTGCAAAGACACCTTAAAAAATTCCACAAAGCTGCTGTATCTCTAAGAGGGCTATTTTCTATACGTAATATCAACCATGAAGCGCCTTAAATCGAAGCCCAATACCATTTTTTTCTAGTCACGTAAAGAAAATTCATGCTATTAAACAGGGCTGCCACAGACTAATATACTTAAAAAAAAAGTGTTTTATAGTGACTTTTTCTTTAAAAAGTGATTATAAAGAGACTTGCAAAAAAAGTGACTGTGGCAGCCCTGTATTAAATGATCTTACTTTTCTGAAATAAACTAAGCCGAAAAACCTGTTTGATTTAAATGAGATTGTCATTGTAAAAAATATATTTATCATTTTTTTGTACGTAGCCATGAAAATATGACTAATGTGATAAATAAATATCGATTAAATAGAAAAAATCTTCTGAATTTAAAAATGATTTTAATTCTGATTGTATTTTGAAGGTTTTCTAAATAAATTTTAAATACTTGAGCATGAGACATTTTCCAATTGAATCAAGATTTAAAATGTGAGGAAACTTGCATGCAATGAAGATGTACAAATACTGCAAAAAGATTTAAACTGCAAATGAACGCTTTTTATAAATTATTGCACAACTGTACCTACATGTTAACAAAAACAGGGAAATTTAAATTGCTTTTTACTGAATAGAATAAATGATCTTATAATTATTTTTTCAGAATATGATTGGAATCCTATTTCTACATCACCCGATCGTCAAACTCACTCTTGGAGGCAAAATCAACATCCAACTCAGAGTAGATTGAGGAATGTGACTGATGATTCGATTAGAACAGGCATTTTGTTTTGTCCTTCTTGTGGGAGATCTTATTCTTTTAAACAAAATTTAATAAAACATTTACGTTTTGAATGCGGGGGACAAAGAAATTTTTCTTGTAATATTTGCAGTACTTCTTTTACTCAAAAAGGAAGCCTTCGAAGACACTTAACAAACACACATAATATTGTTATGCCTTCAAAAACTCATACAATATGAAATTAAAGAAATTTATTGTATTTCTAAAAAATGTATATATTCAATAATTTATTTTTATTGGTAGGAAATGTTATGTAACAAATTGCGTGTATAAATGAATATATTTATAATAAAGAATCATTTTTAAGATTTCGTACTGTTGAAAATGGTAGAAACCCTTATAGTTTCAGTATAAATAGTTGTGATTGTTATTTTAGGAATTTAAAATCGTGATTGTCCTTGTAATATTAATTTTAATAAATTAAGTAATTTTTTGACAGAATTAAGCAATTCTTTATTAAATGCAGATCATTTTTTCCAGGATTTTATCAACGACACAACGACTCACAATTTCTTTGCCCATGTGGCAAAAAATATAGTTTGAAAAAAAACTTAACGAGACATCAGCGATTCGAGTGTGGCGGAAATAAATTCTACTGTCAATATTGTCCTGCCAAATATAGTCGGATACAAAATCTACGCTTACATATGTTAAAAACACACACTTTAGGCTAATAAATTATTGTTCATAAATATATATTTCTTAAGCATAAAAATCATCGAAGACTATGACATTCAAAACTTTATTTTTATATTAAGATGAAACGTTATAAAAAGTTTTATGTAGTTAAATGAAAATATTTATAATAAAGCATCATTCATGTGGCTATTTATGTTAATAAATCATTGTTTATAAATAAATTTCTTATGTACAGTTACTTTCTGCTTTCGATTTTTCTGCCATCTTTGTCTTTCTAGATATACTAAAAATTTTCTAGGCTTCATTCCTTATACTTTAAATCATGTTTATCCTTTACTATTAGGTTTACTAAATAATGTAATTTTTTATTAAATACAGATCATTTTTTCCAGAATTTTATCAACGAGTGATTGAATATGATCAACGCAACAGCGGTCCACAATTCTTTTGTTCCTGTGGCAGAAAATATAGTATGAAACAATCCTTAACGAGACATCAGCGATTCGAGTGTGGTGGAAAAAAATTCTTCTACTGCCAATATTGTCCTGCTAAATATAGTCGAAAGCAAAATCTACGCTTACATATGGCAAAAGCACACAACATATCATAACCACAGAAGTAAATCATGTTAACATTGGTTTGTATTCAGTCTTATATTGTATAGTAATTAAATTAGTAATATAAAGTTAACGAGTTATAAAAACAAGAATGTATTATTCGAATAAAGAGAAAAAAGGGCTTGATAGAAGTGAATCAACGTCAATTTCAGCGTAAGAATCATCAGAAGAAATAAATTATAAAGTACAAGTATGCAAGGTTCATATCGATAACTCCCATCCTTTTATTATTTTATTTTATTAGACAATGTTTTTTATAATTAATTATCTGAAATTGAAGTAAACTTATAATTCGTACTTTTGATTGAATTATTCTTTTTCTAAGTGAAGAACATTACTTTTTGTTTTCAGATTATTACCGAAGTTGTTTTTCCACTGCGATGCCTGTCGGAGTTAACGTGATTCGAAATCAACGAAATACAACTAAGGAGAGGGAAAATAATTGTAATTCAAAACTACAATGTTTAACTTGTGGGAAGGGATATACTTTTAAACATAATTTATTAAGACACGTTCGATTTGAATGTGATGGTCAAAAGAGGTTTCGTTGTCCTTACTGTACTAACAAGTACACACAAAATGTTAGTTTACGGAGGCATTTAATTCAGCAACACAATGTTGTTCCACCATCGAAGAAATCAAGTGCCTATCTTCCTCCATCTCATCACTACTTATAAAAATCGAACAGATAGAGATTTTACAACTTTTGTTAACGAAATAATGTATTTATAATATCTGTAGATAATAAATCAAAAGTTTTACTTGCGCTTTAGTATCTTAGTTCAATTTCCTGAATATTTTCGGCAGTTTTAATATTTTTAATTTTAAAAAACATTTTTAATTAAATATAAGGCCCAAATGTGACTGACAGACTGATATATGTTCAATTTTATTGTGAAGTATACTTTCTAGCAAAATATTTTTTCACGTTATTACATTCTCATCAGAGAAGGTATTAGATTTTTTTTTATAAAGAATGATTGCCATTGAAATTATTATTTTGTTTACAGATTCTTGGAGACGAATTGCTGTATATGAAAGATCATTTAATTCAAACTTCATTACTCAGGAAGATTCACCTTTAAAGTGTCATCAGTGTGGAAGATGTTATAAGATTAAACAAAGTTTATCAAAGCATTTAAAAAATGAATGCGGGGGTCAGAAAAATTTCGTTTGTCATATTTGTAATAGGCAGTTTACTCAAAATATTAGCCTTCGTCGGCATTTGATTAGGCATCACAATATTTACAAACCTCCTGGAAGTCGCGGTGCCCCAAGACGCTATAACTGAAGATCATCAAACTAAAAATAATTATTAGAATCGAGAATATTATTGACTTGAATACTATTCATAATTCATTAAAATATACATAAATACATTTTATCATATACTTATCTAAAATTATTATATATAAAATTATTATTATTTTGAAAGTTTATCAATTTAAATACTGTGACAAGAATTCTTTTTTGATTTGTATATAATTTCTACTTTCCGAAGAAAATTTCTAACACCGTTGGAACTGACGCATGTATGTATCCTCTTCATGACAATAAGTAATTCATGTTTCTGCACGCTTTCTCAGATTTTCATAATTTTTCAGCTTACTAGATTCTCTGGTTTTTGAATTACGCTCTAATATTTTGCGTTTAAAACAATTTCAGCTTTCATAATTAACATTTTTTGCACTGGTTTTGATAAAATGTTCTCTGTTAAGAGGAATAAATTCCTTGCTGCTTTTATTAAAGTGTTGTTATAAATTGACTTTTATATTCTTTTTATGTTGACTGAAGATAACTTTTCACCTCAATTGTAAGTATCTTTAATGCACCCTTTAACAGTAATTTCAACTTCTTTAGTTTCAGACTTCAGCTGCGAAAATTCGAATGAAGGATTCGACGAAGAAGGAAGTTCACTTAATCTGAAAAGAATTAAAGAAATTTTTCAACAACAAGAAGCTGCCACTTCATGGTTACCTGAAGCAGACAAGCCTTATATTTGCTCAAACTGTGGGAAAGGCTACACTCACATTTTTACTTTAAATCGTCACCGAAGAACCGTTTGTGGGAAAATTAGAAATACTTCAGGGAAATGGAAATGTTCTCGTTGCTCAAGAGCATACGCCACAGAAGGGAATTTAATGCGACATACTAAATTCGAATGCGGAGTGAGAAGAAGGTTCATTTGCATCATATGCAATCATAAATTTACCCAACGGTGTAGTCTTTTGAGGCATTTAAAAAACTTTCATAATCAATAATTAACAAAGTTATTTTTAAAAAATCGGCGAAACAAAATGTTATTTATATAAGAAAATTTATTTGACCAGTGCAGTGACCTGTAGGTAGATAAATGAAAATAAAATTTATCCTCCTAAGCTTTCATAATCAAAATCAAACAGGGGAATACATCTTATTTACTTGCAAATTAATACATATTTTATTTAGATCAGTGTCACTAAAATAAGTATCCTAAAGAAATAAGTATAATTCTCAAGAAAGGTAGCTAAAGGCCAGTATTTTTTGTATACTATAATAGTGTTTACAGTGCCTAAAAACTTTATTTATTAATTTTTATAATCGAGGAAGAAAAATAAAATGTACACTTTTCATTTAGCTATAAAGTAAAGCTATAAGATATTTAGTTTATAGATATTTATTTTTATTATTAAAAGTTACATATAGAATTGGAGTTTCGTTTGTTTATATCTCATTCTAAGTAAGTTTTTGAGGATTAAAAACTGTTGAAAGTGGAGATTTGAACTTTATTTCAATACCTAAGCTGGTTGCCTATTAATAGATCACTTGTGTAATGTTTGTGCTCTGATTTGGGGAAATTCTAGTCAAATTTTTGGTGGTATTGAAGATTAATTAATTATTATAATGGTTATTGTTTCAGCCGATCCTCCACTCTTCTGCAATACTCTACCACCTCACGTTTGGAAGCAATGCAGGATAGACCTTTTGTGTCTCAAGTGTGGTCAAAAATACAGTGATGTGAAAAGTTTAAGAAAACATATGAATTTTTTCTGTCGGGTAGAACCACGTTATCCTTGTCCCTATTGTTTATATAAAGCTAGACTGAATTCTTTGTTAAAATGTCATATCGCCAAGGAACATAGTTTCATTGTAGGGAGAAATGTTTCATATAATTAAATAGATTTGTCTATTTTTGTACTTCCATAAAAAGTTGAGTGTATTTTTAAAAATTATAATTTGAATCTTCTTATGCAAAATTTTTCTTCTAGTCTGCATGTAGAAGTTTTTTTTATCCTAAAACTAAAATGCAATTGTCATATTTCTTTTTATCATCTCTTGATTATATATGTTGTACATAGCATTGAAATGTAAGATGTTTCGAAATTTAAATTGTAATAAATTATTCTCCAAATATAACATGTGAATATCCGACGTTAATTAAAAATCGCTTAACGCATGAAACAATGAAGTTAAATCATAACTCGTAAGACTTTTTTGTATAAACACTCTAAATTTTTTAGCTTTCAAAGTTAGCGTTTCTACATTGTTTGACTTGCTTTTGTTTCAGGCTTTGCTGAGTGGAACAAACAACATTTTTCCAATCCACCATCTGCAAAATACAATTTATTGCCAGTTGAAAGGGCCACTGATTCTAACTTCAAGTTGGATAAAGTTGGCATGATATCAACTCAAGGGGTTTCTCAGATTATGCAAAAGCGACACATGTGCACATTTTGCAAGAAAGCTTATCCACTGAAGTCTCTGCTGAGTCGACATATACAATATGGCTGCAAGATGAATCCAAAATGCTCTCATTTTACTTGTACTTTTTGTCCCTATAAGAGTTTGTACAAAGCAAATATGGAACGACATATCAGAAATGTACACGACACTGGTGGACTGAAATTCAAATGTGATTTGTGCAACTTCAGGAGTAGTTACACATTTTGCGTTCGGAGACACATGAAAACGTTCCATCGCATAAATATGGCTGATATTCCAAATCAGTAGATTCCAACTTCTAAAATTGTTATATAAATTTAAAAACAAGTAAATATAGGTATTTCAACTTCAATGCTGACTTCAGCAACTTTTGCTCAAACTATGTAATACCAAAACTTGTTTTATGAAACAAAGATGTTATGCATCTGATCTTGAAAAGAAAAAAAAAACATTTTAGTTGAAAAAGCTCTATTATTGATGTAAGTTATTTTATTTAATTGAAAGAACAAAAACGAGGTTGCTAAAAAATAGAATACTTTTACTAAAAAAAATTGTAAATAATATATCTGCGATGAAGACGTAAGAAAATTTTAATTTTGTATTATTTTCTTTTTTAGGATAAAATGTTTTTTATTTTTTCACTACTTCGATATATCTATCAAATAAGTAGCTTTAGAAAATCATATTGTATACAATAAATTTTTAATTGTTTATATTTTCCTAGATTTCCTTAGTTTTTTCTCTCCCTTCACATAAAATTGGTGGAATTTGATACTTTAGTAGTCAATCGATTCCAAGCTTTCAATACTGTGGAGTATAGACGATAAAAAATTAATTACTGTTTTCAGTTCTCTTGAGACATTCTCTTATTCTAGATTAGATATCAATAATTCTTCAACTTTCACAAATTCTGCTTTAGTTCACCTAATGTTATTATCGAATAGTTTTGCTTATTGTGAATAATACAAATTTTAAAATAGAAATTCAAATTAATAGATTCACAGGCTCAATTATTAAAACAATTATGAAATGACGACTAATCAAATAAACACTTTTTTTCAGGATTCTCAACGAGAGTCTTCCAGAACTCAAGGCGCGGGAAAATTCATTCTTCAGATTTTCAATGTCCTCGTTGTCACAGACGTTATAGCGGAAAACCATCACTCAGCAGACACATGAGAAAAGAATGTGGAAAATTAGGGGCATATCCGTGCCTCCAATGCGATTATCGAGCAAAACACATGCAGACTCTACAAAGACATATTTGGCGCAGACACCAATTGTGATCAATTATTCCATCCAGTATTTTAAATAAAGGCCTTATTTTTCATATTAATGAAAATCTCACATTTTCCTTTCACATTCCATATTATTAATTATAGCTGAATTCATCACAAATCTATCTATAATGAATATATGCTATTTTGTCATCGTCTTCAGCTAATCTCGATATAAAAAAATTATCTACCTTCAGTATCTCAATTGCAATATTTTTGATTTCAATGAAACTATAAATGCTCTGCCATTAATGATAGTAGTACACTCGTAGATGCAATGCTTTTTTCCTGAGTGCGATGTGAATTTGAGAAAATTTCTCTTGATTCTCGACATTAACAATTGGTCTGCTTTTGTGTTTTCAGCTTATCGGAAGATGTTCATGGGCGAAACAATGCTCGGCTACACTTGCACAAAGTGTAGTAAATTCTACAAGATGTGGAGCAACTATTTGAAACATAAATGCGAACCACCACAATTCAAGTGCTCGCTTTGTCCTTTTGCTGCATTCAAGGCATTCATCCTCCACGCACATCAGGCAGAGCAACACTTTAAAGTGTCTTCTTCAAACTCATAATGGAGGATTTAGGCATTAAAACTTCCTCAGAGTCATTGAAGTTTAGAAGACTTAACTCCTAGGATTACTTTGAAGATTGCCTTATTTTCAAAGTGTTTTTTATCCATTTAGTCTCACAGTTTGTTTCAGATCTATTAAGATTTGACATTGTTACCACCTATCATTTTTTGCTTGGAATTTTCACATTTTTACAATAGGACAAGTGAAGGACTCTCAAAATAGAATATTATGGTCAGCTATAGAGAGATGCATTAATTTATAATATTTTATCTTGAGATGACTGAAGTAAGAAGGTATCTAGAGTGCACAATTCATTAAAGACTTAGTAGATTATTTACAATTTACTTATATTATCTACTCTGCTTTTCAAAATTGTGAGAAAATTGTACGAAAATTCTATTTAAAACATGCTTGTAGCCTTCATTTTTATAATAGAATTTCACAATTTCGAAGAGTAACTTAGTAGATATTTTTTTTACTATACTTAGCAGGTTTTTTAAAAGACTGCAGAAGTTTTGAGTATTGTACTGGTGTTCAGCGTATCTAAGTGACTGAATTTTTAATTATTAACACATCCTGTTATTTGCTATTCATAAAATCACACATCTTTCTGCCTCTCCACTGTCTTACAAAGCGAGTGCTGCCAAATCTTAGATCTGATAAATTATTCGATTCGTGATATAGAAGTATGATAAAAATGTACCTGTTTTGTAATCTAAAATTTGGTCATTTTGCCTCGAAACAATTTATTATATAAGTGTAAAGTCATAAGGCAATGGTGAAGTTAGAACGTTATTTATGTGTGATGTTTTCATGTTTATCATGCATGTATCCCATTTTATTGTTTGAATGAATTAAGGTTTGTTCTGCATCGATCAAGTACTCTTCTACGTACATAATTACTAAGTAGTACTTATTTATACATAATATGTATTTTCGTAAAAATATAAATAAAGTTTCGAAACCTATAATATTCGTATGAATAGAAATCATTTTAAAAAATTCTGTTTAGGTGTCTTTTAATTTAGGAGTTCAGTTGAACAGTCAGGCAGTGAAGTATATAATATAATAAGTAATGAATGAAATCAAATTTAAATTTTTATCAAAACCAATTTTTGTTTAGGATTAAAAGATGGATATCAAGTTTCAATAATATGATTCTTACTCACAAAAATTTTGTTTTCTTTCAGAGCGTCATGTCTGTTTTGAATGCAAAGCGGCCTATAGATCAAGGGTGGCTTTAAATCGTCACGTGAGAGAAGAATGTGGGCGAGTTTTGTACAAATGTCCTTATTGTTCCTGCATCATTCCTATGAAGTTCAACCTCTACAATCACGTGAAGCGAGAACACACGGGAGAACTCATTCGAGAATAAAAATCCACACATGAGAGTCTTTTTCTTCAATATGTACATTTATGTATATCAATTCTTTATAATTAGACATCTGATTCAATCTGTGTTTAATGCAATACATCGAGGTATTTTTATTTATTGGAAAAGAATGAATAAAGGATTTCTGGTACAAGAGAGTTTTAATTATTTATTAAACTTTTTTTTATATTGCGCTAATTTAAATAAAATACTCCTCTGTTTTGCAATTGCTTCATTGTTTCACTGTACTAGGAAAGTTGTGTCCGCATTTAGAGAAGGATTTAAAATTATAAAATTGTATTCATGTTTTAATCATTGTTTTTTCGTTTCAGGTTATCTCGGATCTCACATTTGCATCACATGCGGTAAATCATACGTGTATCACAGTTCTTTGACGCGACATGTACGAGAAGAATGCAATCAACTGCCAAAGTATCAATGCCTTTTTTGTCCAAAAAAAACCAAGTTGCATTGTAACTTACTGAAACATATGAGGTCAAGGCACTCGAATCCTTCGTGTGTGTAGTTATTTGTGTTTATTAATTTGTTTTTAAACTGGCATCCATTTGGTGAAAAAGAAATTTATTTTATTTTTTTGAATTTTTTGTGTGTAGGATCCCACGGTGGTTAAATTACCCCTAATCATAAAAAATTCGTATTTTTTCACAGATGTGATAACATGAAAACGATTTTTTTACAGTTGGGGGTAATTTAGCAACCGTGGAATCCTATACCCCATTATTAAAAATTTTTTTTAAAAGTTCAGTTTTTTTTTTCACAAAATGGAAGGTTTTTGTGATTTATCTCCTCAAATCAAAGGAAGTTTAATTTTGTTGAACCCATAGTATGTATTTTATTTCTTAAAATTGTATTGACAATTTATAAATTTTGTTCATCTTTCAGGGGAAACTGTGTAAAGGTTAATAAATTGTTATAATAAACTGTTTCTTTTTCGATTTCCATTTAAATATTTCCCATAGAATCCAAGCTCTTGATGATAAGTAAGAACTTATCATGCATCTGCTAAAAATAATTTTATCTTTCTTTTCCTTAAATAAAATGTTATTTCATTTTCAGAGACTACTTATTCTCTAGTGAAAAGTTCATCTGCAGAATCTGATTTGAATCTTGCTCAAGAAGAAAGAAGTCGGGAGAGCCCATTTCTTCAAAGTGAGTTTAATTCTCATTGTTATTATATTAAAATGTTGTTATTTTTGGAAAGAATCAATGATCTGATTTTTCTAGAACTAGTACCTTCAGTGGAGTCATCAACATCTCATAATCTGCAGTTTAGCACAAAAGGTAGTTTGTATTCCTTTAAAGCTTTAGGTATATAGTTCAAAATGATACCTAATTGGATTTAGTAGCTAAACTTTAGAATTTGGAATTATTTTCAGATATTAAAGTATTAAATACATGTCCGTCGTGTTGTAAGGCTTACAAGTGGAAACTTTCTCTAGAAAAGCATTTCAAGAATAGTCCAGCTTGCTGGCCAGTTGTTCTTCAATCTGAAGATTGGAACTCCATTTCTATGTTGCCAAAATATCCCTGTCTGTATTGTCCAAAGCGGACAAGAACAAAACCCCTCTTACGTGGCCATATTACAAGAATGCACAAATTTTTTTCGAATTTATAATTACATATCAGACAAACAGTGATTTAAATATTACATTTTCCTTTTTTGAAGTGTTCCTCTTTATAACATTTATTTCGAAATTATCGTTTGCAAAAAGAAACGAATAATTTATGTTTGAGAATTTTTGAAATTCTATGTGATAAGTGTTATTAACTCGATGTGATATATATTGTGCTGTGGTGATATTTGAAATATCTGTATACGTTCTAATAAAAGGGAAAAATGTCCAAATTTTGTCCATTATTTTGTGTCGTTTCAAAAGTGTTATTGAAATTGTATGGGTTTTAAAATTTTCTGAATTTTAACGAAAAAGTAAGCGAAATATATTGATGATAGCTTCGAAATTTGATTATTATTATATATGTTTTTCAGAGTTTAAAATTGATTTTATAGGATTGTTGCTTGAACGTTTTCTATGTGATAAGTATCTAGTATTTCGAATGATTTGGTAATTTGGTGATTGGCAATGACCTTTGCGACATTTCCAATTAACTTTTGTTCTGATTGTTAATTTTTTTTGCAGATTGTCACCTGGGATGCATTTCTTCGACCAGGAGGAGCATCTACCCGTGTGGAAAATGTGACAAAGTCTATTCAAATGCCTCGTCACTATATAGACATCTAAAATTGGAATGTGGGAAATTACCTCAGTATCATTGTCCATTTTGTCACTTCAGCTCAAAACGGAAATTTAATCTTGATTCTCACATCACTAACAGGCACCATGGTTTGAAAAGAGTAAATAATCGATAGTCAGAGTTCAGTTGAATTACATATTTTTTCAGCACATTGACTTATATCATTTAATGATATATCTGAATATAAATATTTTATTAGATAAAATACTTTGTGAAAAACGACTGATATTGTGCCATTTTCTAATTGACATAGTTATAAACACAGCAAAAACATTCTTTGTTTTTATAAATAAATCTGAACCATTTTCTTTTTATGAGTGATTTTCTAATGTTTTGTTAATAAAAAAGAAAAACTTACTAATGTTACCCTAAGCTTTGTCAAGTTCTGAATTGCCAGAATATTTTTATAATTGATAAAAATACATCTTCACTGAATCTATATTTTTCTTTTTTAGGTCACGAAAATGTTTTTGAAAAACTCTAAATTTTTTTCTGCGTCTAATGTGTTATTGATGTAATGTGTTTTAAAATAAATGATTATTTCTTCGGTTTAAAAATTATTGATTATTTTATAAGATTATCCTTTATAGTGTTCGATATGTATTATGTTTTTCATAATGTTACAATATCCACTAACAAACTGGGTATAAACAACTTTATAAATTTTGTTTCAGGATTATTCAATCCTTTGGATTCCAGAAAACACAAGAAGCCTTTTCCCTGTCCACAATGTGATCGCAGCTATAAAAATAAGAGTTCTCTGAATCGACATTTGCAGTACGAATGTGGCACTTCTAAAAGATACAGCTGTCCACTTTGCGACGTGCGAATGCTTCACAGCCACAGTCTTCATCAACACATTTTATTTGCTCACAGTTGATAATAAGTCCATCCCTTATAAAAATGCTTTTTTTTCTTTTTTACAATACCGAACGCGCAGTTTAACATTACAGTATTTCATCTTCAATAAAAATTGTGTTGTAAAAACCATATAATATTTTTACATTACAATTAAGAGAAATATTTGTACCTTCGTTTAAATATATGTACTATAATTTTTGTGATTCTGTTGTGAGTGATTTATCAAAAATAGAATTTATATCTTTAAAAAATAGTTATAAGTTCTAAGGTGATGGTCATATATTTTTTATTTTCAATTTTATTATCATCCTTCTTCTGTTGTAACTTTCATTCATTATAAATTTTTAATCCTGGGTGGCATCTGGGTTCTTGAATGGGAATACTGTGGTCTGGTAAAGGGTTAACTTTAACAACACATTTGTAAGTAGTCATCGTCACGTCATCACAGTTATTCTGAGACATGGATTGTCTTTCGTTTTACTTTTTGTTTTGCCTTATTTTTAATTTGGTTTCTTTGCCTTTTTTTATCTGGTGTTGCAGGCATGGGAGCCCTTCTATCTTTACTGCGTTCGGATTACAAGCAGGTGGGAATGAGAAAAATTCGATCAAGAAGTACAAGCGAGCAGGGAATGATGAATTCATTGATGCGAGAACGTCATCTTGATTCTGGTAGCAACAGCAGCAGTAACAACAATAACAATAGTTTTGAAAGCAACGACCGTTCAACTCGAGAAGTTGTTTTTCCAGATTCATTTGAGGTTTTGCCTCAACCTAGAGATCTGAGTGTTATTTACATGGGGGTTCCTCACGAACAACAGCGTAAATTTAGATGTCGTTTTTGTGGTAAAGGATATCGTTGGAAGAGCACAATGCGTCGACATGAAATGGTCGAATGTGGTGGGAAACCGCCTGCATTTCAGTGCTCGGAATGTCCTTATAAAGCAAGACAAAGGGGCAACCTTACAGTTCATTTTAAAAGACATCATCAGAAAACTGGTGCATTCGACGAAAGTCAACATGAAACTCATGAAACGATCTAAAAATTTTCAAAATAGGGCAAATTAAGCGTAACGTGTATTTTTTAACCGTAACTCAATAAGATGCTTGAATGGTGTTAAAAAGAGCTCGTCTGAATGGAAACATGGGGTCGTTCATATATTAACGCTTTTAGGGAGAAGAGAGGGCTAAATAACATTCAAACATTGACATCACCTAAAATCCCTTAAAATCTCTGGAAGCGTAATAAATAAACGACTCCCAAGTACATTTAGCATTTATTTTTATATGTAAGAGAGCTGGGCTCAAAATATAATTTTTAATTTATAATATAATTATATTTGCATTCAAGTACTCAAATAATGAGTATAGTGTAAGAAATATCAGAAATGTATATTAAAATTCAATTGAATTTCTGTAAATTGATTCATAAATTAACAAGTTATGCAAATATAATTGAATTATAAATTTAAATTATTTAAAAATTCTAATTTATATGTCTAATTTGTATACTCAGTTATTAATACTTTTTAGCTCTTTTTCTAAAATACATTCCAGTAGTATTTTTCGTTACGCGCGGATAAGAATTTGTTGCTGCTTGCATTAAATCAATTTATACACAAAGAATTTATCAGAGTTCAAGGGGTGGTTTCTATTTTTATTATGAAATAATTTATGGTTGGAGGAAATTCTGTCTCTTATTCTGAACAGATTTTTGTTGATCCACGCTCTGAAAGAGCGATCAATTAATTTAAATAATTTGCTTTGTAATCATGCTGAATCCACATCTTGCTTAAAAGATGAACAAATGACAACTATTTTTTCTTAAGTTTATTTTTATTATTTATTACTTATCCATTTCTTAGAAGTGTCAAAGACACGAATCGTCCTTTATTTAAGTAGGGTAAATGTAATTTAATAATAACAAGATGCTAGCAGGTTTAAGAATCAGCAAAAATACTTAATGAGAGGTGAAACAAGAAACAGGTGTGGAGCGAAATTACGAAAAAAAAAATTACGCCACTTAACTTAATCTTATATCTATTTTATGCGAAAAAAAAATTAACGATTTAACGAATTTATATTTTATCAACGAAATTTATTTAATTAATTTGTTTGTTTTGAAACTATAATACAGGTTTGGGAAATTGTTTAATTAGTATAAAAGTATATCAATTAGTGTCTGGATTTTTATGAGATTCAAAAATAAGGTCGATAAAGTATTTTACAATATTTTTTACACAAAACAGGAGATTACTTCGAGTACAATGTAAGCTAGAGATTCATTGAAAAAATCTTAACAATGTATTAAAAGATTTTTTGAAATGTATAATCCGGCCATGAAAACTACGACATTCCAATATTTCCTTTCAAGGAAATTCCACTTCAATTTAGCGAATATGATGTTCGGTTTAATTTCACGAAATTTGCTTTTGTGAAATTTTAATCGTGGACTTCAATCTCTCAATAGAATAATAAGGTATTTAACCTTTTTACGAGCATTAAAAATTTAGAGCCGAATTCCTCTAAATTTTTAAAAATACTTATTTATCGCAGAAATTGTTCGTGAAAGGGTTGAAAAGATGCATTTTAAGACTTACACAAAGTTGTTGAGATACTTATAGGAAGAGAATGATTTTTTTTCGAGAGACAGTATTTTTACATTTTCATCAGAGAATGTATTATTTATATCAGTATTTAGCACATTTTGCGTACACTATGATTGTGACTGCAATTCAATGTAGACCACAATGTCGCCTTTCTTCTGTTACCGACGATGCCTTAAATTATATCAATGCTACTCATTTTATTTTTTTTTTGACTTTCGATTTGAATTAATTAGTTGCTTTTAATTATATTTAATTAATTTAAATTTATCCTTTATCTGGAAATTTGGTATCTATTTTTATCTTATTAATCACTAGAAAAGGGTTTTAACAATTTCGTCCCTCTTTTTCGGTTAAGGTAGTAGTATCGAATGAGATGGTAAGCTACCATCAAATATGTATACTTTGATTATTTACTGTTTCATTTTTTTAAAGATTATTTATCAGGCGCGTCATAGATAATTAATCTTTATATTGAATATTATTATTGCCTTTATATTATTAATTTTTATTAATAAAACATATTGTTGAGGGTTATTTTTTAAATGTCGAGTATTCTTCTCATCCTATCCCAATATTTTTTTGAATCATTTAGGCTATAAAGATTAGTAATTAATATTTGAAAGTCTTGATGGTTTCGCTCTTCGAAGATAAATGTATAATAATAGCACATAAATTAGTCGATTTTCTTAAGAGTTGAATTTGTAGCTAGAAATCTTTTTTAATTTTAAACAATTTTAGCTTTTTATTACATTTCTGACAAGTGTATTTTATTTTTCAGTGCGTTCGTATTTGTCAGAGGATGGTGGAACAATCTTCCCATGTGATACCTGCGGAAGACAATATCGTCGAATCATAAGTCTTCAGCGTCACAAGAAGTTTGAGTGTGGAAAAAAGCCTCAATTTATGTGCAATACATGTCTTTCTCGATTTAAGCACAAGCACAGTTTGCTGCGTCATTACAAAGTGCACTCACATCAAAACTCCAACGAAATGCAACAATTCAATTATCTCTACGAGAAAAAAATTTGAAATCACTGAAAGTGTGAATTATTTTAAAAAATTGACAAATCTTGTTTATCGTTAGAAGTACAAATAAAAGAAAATTGTTTTCTAATCAACATTTCAGAGTTGCTTCCCATCCTTCACTTTCCTTAAGTTTATGAAATTTTATGTTAGAAAATTAGTTTGTTGGTTATTATAATGTTGGTAGATTTGATACCTAGTTTTTGCTAAAGAATCAAATATTATTTTTTCGAAGGGGCTAAAAGCATTCATTTCAAAATCATGATTTCACTTTGAATCCAGTGAAGTAAATTCACTCTGAGCTTTGCCTGTTAGTTAAAAAAAAAGGATAGAATACAAAGTCGTTACATTTTCCTTTTTACATTATCATTTCTTATTGCTTTACGGTTGAAGTTAGATTATCTTCACGAAACCTACAATCATGAAGTAAGTTAGATTAATAAAAAATTTTATTTATCAATCATGTAATTTAAGGGATAATGTTGTGAATTTAAACTTCATATTCTTCTTCTATTCCAGGTTACTGGTCACATCTTCAAGCACATTCTTCAGTAATGCATGTTGGGAACGTGGCATCTTTCTCTGGCTCTAGAACGAGTCAAGGTGTTTATCAACCAGTGAGAACAGCGCGAGGACAATCTTCATACAAATGTCCAAACTGTAGTCGATTCTACATGAGAGCTTCTTGCTTAAAAAGGCATCTAAGGGTGGAATGCGGAAAAACACCAAAATTTCAATGTCGCATCTGCCAGGGTTGGTTTAAATACAAGCATAATCTTGTAGCTCACATGAAACTTCACGTCGAGGAACCAAAGCATCACTGTGTACTTTGTCCAAAAAAATTCTACAGACGTGATAAACTTGTAGAACACGAGCGAAAATGTCATAATATTTTATCGAAGAACAGTCAATCTGATGGAAATCTTTAAATCTCTAAGCCAATTAATATTAAGGATTATGGCTTAGACATTAAATGAATTTTCACTTCAATATTTGTAGAGATTTATTTTTAAATTATGTGAGGGTAAGATGTCAGAATGTCAAAAATGTAAACTACAGGTGTACATTAAAGTCCATTGATGGAAATAATTTTTGGATTGAAAATGATTAATCTCAGTGCTTCCAAATAGCAAACACTGCCAATCTTTTATCCACTGTTGGATAATTTCCTCCTTAATTAAATCTCTGTCAAACATTTTGATTTAAATGAAAGTAATACATATCAGAATATTAATTCTGTCTTATATTTTTCATTTAATTTAAATGTTGAATGTATAAAAGAAATATTTTATGTCATACATGAAAGGAGCAATTAGTGAAATAAATTTTTATTTTGCGATGCGTCGAAATGTTGTAATATTGAACTAATCGATTGTAAATATTATAAATATTTTCTACATTATATCTAGAATCGTATTTAATTTCTTATAGAAATTCTGTACGGCCATGTGCTGAGTAGCAAGAAAGAAATAAATTAAATTTCTTTTTTAAAATTCGTTTAAAAGTCGGAATAATTATGTTTCTAGAATTTAGACTATATCTAAGTCGCCTGAGTCGTTTTTGAACGTTTAATAATGCATCTCTACTTTATTCGTGAAATGCTTGTTAATTTTATTATCTTTTTTCCTTTGCTTCTAATAATAATAATAATACAAATCATTATCTAAATATTAACTATCTGTAACCTTTTTTACAGAGTTCGACATTCTAAATAATGAAAAACAAGTGGATTTTAAAAGATATTCTTGTCATCTCTGTCCTAAATTGTACAAATCAGCTGCAGCGTTGAGATTCCACATTGGCGTTGAATGCGGGCAAAAACCAAAATTCGCTTGTTTATACTGTAAATATATGTCTCGAAGAAAGTCGGATATTCATCGACATATGAAGCAATATTGCAAAAATTCGAGGTAAATATTTTTGTTGTTTTCTTATATTTTTTACTTTTAAATGCCAATTGCTAACTATTTAAAATTTTATTTTTCAGAGCCCTGCAGATGTAGTAGGAAAAAAGGAGAACTAGCTTGCACTTTAAAGTGGATCAACGAATTTCCAGCCTTACTATTGCATTTATGTTTGAATTCAATTTCCCCTACAGAGAAATTTATACAGAAAAATATTCCCTTGTTATTATTATTGTGACACCTCATATAAAGAACATGTTTTATATAAAATTAAAAGTGTGCTATGGACTTACGAGTTGTGTAATGTGTATGCCCTTCAATAAAAATATAATTGAAAAGACTTCCATTTATCGCAAAGTTTTCTTTGAAAATAAATCAATTTCTCTATGCTACACAATTTAATTGATGTTTCTTGATTTTTTATTCTATTTTTAGATTTTGGAACATTAGTGCATTCGTTCTTATTTTTTCAGGTGGTTTCCAATGGGCTTATTCAACAAGAGTTACACCGTTTCAATGCCAGAAGTGCTTAAAATATTTCAAGTCTTCAAAATCCTTTTCCAACCACCGTAGTGTTTGTGGAAAGGAAAAAAAATTCGGTTGTGCATTTTGTGTTTACCGATCGCATCAAAAAGCAAATGTAGTACGACATCTAAATTCTCAGCATCCTGAAATCAATGAAAGAAATCACATGGATTACGTGGTCAACACCAACACGTAGATTATTGTATAATAAATTGACAATTTTTATTTTTGGAAAATCTCTAATTATTTTAATTGTAATCGTTTTAATTAATACATCTCCATTATTTAAATCGTTTTTATATAAAAATTATATTGTATGTTCTAATGAAAATAAAAAAATTTAGATAATAATTATTATTTGTTTTTGAATAAAGTTTATTGGGTTCTCGAAATTTTGTAAAAAGTCCTCCTGACTAAAAGTTGCATGTTTTATTCTTTAATTTCTATTCGAAGTTCAGGTCTCTTAGAAAATAAGAAGTCAAGCTGACCTGAAACATCTCCAAATCTCTCGAAAGTAAGTTGACAGAATAAGGCTAAAAACCTTTTAAGAAAATTTCTTGGAGTTAATTTGCTTCTAATTTTGTTTTAACGGGTTTGTAATGAACGAGCTAGGTTTTTTTTGTGAACTTTTTGGTGGTGGGAAAATCCATGGGTTATCAGAACACAACTAAATCTGCATTTCTCTTTCAGGTGACTACGATTGTTTCATTGAAGAGACTGCTGATCTGCCAATGCAAGCTTGGAAGATGGATACTAGAAATTTCGCTGAATTAAAAATACCCAAAGCTCGGAACTTGACAGGAAATAAATCCAACGGAAAATTTATTTGCGTCCAGTGCGGAAGATCCTACATGAGGAAAGATTCTTTGCAAAGACATGTTCAATGGGAATGTCTGAAAGAACCTCAGTTCCAATGCCCCTTTTGTCCTCAAAAATGCAAGAGAAAAGCTCATTGGCTAAGACATATTCGACGTCAGCATGAAGACGAAGTCGATGATATTGATCGTTTGGCAAATTATACCCCCAAGCTCAATATTAAGTGACTTGAAGTGAATTTACTTTTATGAAAATGAATCTCATTAGTTTCAGATGCTATTTTTACACTCGTTGAAGTTAAATTGATTTTTGAAAAATATTTTTACAAATTCTTTTTAAGAAACAGTTCTTATTAGATGCAAGGTATTCAATCTTGCATGATATATTCTTGTAATGGTAAAACAGTATTTTTACTTAAATATATAAGATTTAAGTATAATTTTTTACGAAATTTAAGAAACGTATAAGAAAAATCTTTAGAAAAATATTACGAGTTCCATAAATGACTATTTTTACTTTTTAGAAATAAGGCTGAAATTTTGTTGGTCTTCCCTTTTGTGTTACAAGTTTTTCAAATTTAAATTTCGTTATAGCTATTTTTGAGTAATTTTCGCACAATGAAGACCCAGAAAAAATGTTTCTTAGAATCAAAAACTTCGCTTCTATTTTTATATTCGTATCTTGTAATGTTTTAATTTTAATCAACTACGTTTTTCCTTTAATTTTAATTTAATCTGTTAATTTTAATTTGGATATTGTATACTTTTATCTATATAAGTGCCTTAGACTGGTTTAAATCATTTTAACTTGAAATTCAAGTTTATTTTTTAAATTGAATTTGAATTTCAAGTCAAATACATATAATCAGTCCATAATATTTTCTAAATACTTTTAATTTTATGGATTAAAATTATAAGATCGTCAGAACTTAAATCCTGGAAGACTCTGATTATAAAAGTAATAAGAAAAGAAAATGGGAGAAAGAGAGCTTGAACTGATCTAAGATTCGATAAACGTTTAGTTTTATTTATCAAATCATCGTACTCTCAAAGTTTTGTATCACACGATCTGCATATTTATTTAAGTAAATTATTATTTTCTTACAGGTACTCACACTTCTTAATCAATTGATTTGGAAGAGATAACTTAGGCTAGTTTTGTAGAATTATTAATAATTATCATTTTAAATAAATAAAATAAATAAAATCATATACGATAAATAGAAAACAGTAATGTTTACTGTCCATTTCAGCGTCGTATAATAACTAAAGTACCACATTTTATTCTGTATTTTTGATAGTATTTTAGGAAAGCATTTTGTTGACAAAAACGCGTTTTAATTATCTGCCTCGATCTTCTCTATGCATTTCTTATCTCACACTATAGCATCACTCGTAAAATATCCCCTTTATCGAGGAATTTTAACTCTCGCTTTAAAATTGATGAATTCTTTTCTTTTCTCATTGATTCTTACAAGCTCTTGTTTCTTCATGCTTTTTTTTATATTTTCTTTTTCCTTTCTTTTATTTTCTATCAATTTTCTTCGATATTGGGGAATAAGCATGTGCACTAACTTATATCTAAGTCTGTATATAGAGCCCACGACTTTCATCGCTTGCGCTTCGAAAGGAACAGCCAAGAAGGATCTTAAACTTATTAATGGGATGGAGACCTGAAAAGAGGTGATATATAAATTCTTGAGGTCCTTGAATCGCACGTACTGTTCCTTTCACAATGCGCAGAAACTGCTCTTCCGTATCTGAAGTTCATAACTAGCCGCTTGGGGTTCCAAAGTAAGGACATACACTCACACACTCATGCATTAGTTTTAATTTAATTTATGTTTTACGTTAGGTACGTTGATCGATGAAATTATTTGTCACGATATCACTAGAATAAAAAGTTCGTCACCTCTAATCGATTCACACAAAAATGAATTTGATTTAATCAGTACATACTTAGATTAACATCATTTCTTCACTCGAGTTATGGTTAAATTTCTTAAACAACTTGTTTACTTATTACTTACAATTAGACTGATTATCCAATTTCGTTATTGATTCACGTTTCCTGTCTAAGCACCTCTATTTAAATTTAATTCATTTGAGTATAACAAAATCTTGAAAAAATAAATTGATTTATTAATTCAAAAGAATTCCTAATCAATTTAACTGAATTAAAATTAAAATTTACAGATTGATTTGATTTCCAGAACTTCTAATAATTTTGATGAAATAAATTTTAATAGTATCCTTTCATCGATCAACGTTCACTTTCCACAGGAAAAGTCACAATCGAATCTCTAAATTGATTTCTCTTCTATAAAGAGCTTCATAAATAATTCTGGATTAAAAATATATAAGGACATAGAGACAAAACAAAAAGCATCTTTGCAAATATAATTATAGAGCAAGATTGTGACTTTTCAACAATACATGATCTTTTCTCGCCAAATGAAAATTTTCTAATGCAGTCAAACCAGCGTTTGCTCAGTCTTTCTGGGCGAATTCTATTAGTTTGAAAAAAAATATTAGTTATAAGATCTATGCTTGTCAAAAGAGACCTAAACTTAGGTCTAATTCTAAACCTAAGTAACCCTAGTTTAGACCTAAGTACCCCTTCCTTGGAATACTAAACTGATTCAATAAAGCCGGAAACCTGTGTTCCAGCCGAGGACCTGAGCATCACAGGCTTAAAGTGGGCAGCAGCCTGGCAAAGATGGAGTGCGGTGCCTTCTATAATGTGGCGATCTGGAGCCGGATTAGGAAAAGGTCTCGGGTCAGCTTCTTCTTCTCCCGAGGGCTTCAGTTGTCCAGCTTGTGGCAGAGTCTACAAGTTGAAAAGCAGTCTTCGTAATCATCAAAAGTGGGAATGCGGAAAACCACCACAATTTTCTTGTAGGTACTGCGTCTACAAGGCGAAACAGAAAATGCACATTGCTCGACACATGGAGCGAATGCACAAAGAAAAGCTCTACCAGCAAGACATGGTCTAGATGGTGGTCTTCGAATTTTATTTAACGAAAAAGAGCGAAAAAGAAGCGATTTCGAATTTTTTTCAAATCGTCTTCATTATTTTCAGTCACTTCTCGCTCTTTTGCCTTATACAATGACCTCAAAAATCCTCAAGGACAGGTATCAGTGAAGAATATACAAATGCGAAGAGAAGAAGATAAGGAAAAACGTCGCTGCGAAGTTGTGACGTTTTGATTAATGTATTTTTTAAACGCCTTATATTATTATTATTGTATTTTTATTTTTAAAAATGTATATTTACGCATCGAGATACCGATGTTACGAGAGAATGCGTCAATCTCTTGCTCGGGGCGCTCCATTATTTTTTATTACTTTTCTTGCACAGGTGAGAGAGAAATTTGAGAATTTTAGGAAATGATTTCGTGTAAATGAACTTTATGTACTGGCACGATGACTTTGTGGAGAGATTTTCAAAATTGGAAGCTCGATGAGAATCGAGAAGTGATTAATGAAAGTGTCTGTGATATATAGAACAGAAAATTGAGAAATTTTAGCTTTTTAATGAAGTAAGGGTGATTGTTATTTATATTATTTTTGGTGTTTAGGTGTATAGTGTGACTATCCCGGTTATATAATATAATATATAGGTCTAAAATCAAATTAAAATGTAGTCATCGGAAAAGAGCCATGCTTATAGTGATATATCAAATCTGTTCAGAATCTCATTTTTGCAAAGACAGAAAGAAATGTCATCGTGCCCCTTTTTGAAAAATTTTTAACACTTTTTTTTTATATATATATTTTATGATATCGATTCCATGAATTGATTTTTTAGATTGTTAATTTTGGGAAAGTATATGAAAGATGAAAACTTCGGGAGGGAAATGTGTGGAAAATATAAAATCAGGATCGCCCCGAGCCAGATTTAAGACCACCTGTAAATCGGAGCTCTTCCATAGCAACCATTCTGGTCACACTGGTTCCATATTTTTAAATGGACGTCGCCGTGCACGTGTGGTCCACCGGGGACATAAAAATGAAGAAACATAGAAGCAGACTTTCCCACGAGAAACAATAAAATATAGCTTGCAAGTTTCCCTCGTCGATCCAACTATTGCGAATCAGGTTAATGAATATTTGATAAAAACTTCATTCCAGCATGAACTCAGTGAAAGTAGGAATATTTTCCTATCCATAGTTTTTTATCTCACTATAGTTTATTCTAGCCATCAATAAGTAGACTTATGTGGTCCTTTGCCACGTAACCCAAGTCAAGATATAATTTGTAACGAGATATAATTTATGTTCCATTAGTCATTAGTTATTCAACTCTTTTTGAACACAAATTATATACTGTTATATCTCAAATTTCACTTGGATGAAGAAGGCTGAACTCAAATGCACATTGCGGCATTAACTTTTAATACAAACTTAAGAATATTATAATATTTAATAGACGAAGAACTGATTTTAATGCAGCTTTTAAAGGATACATAATAATGTCGCAAGTGTATCAATTCAGCTAAACTTTTGTGATTCTCAGACTGTTAAACATTGCTGCTGATTCCTATAATGCATTTATATTTATATATTGAAAAGACTTTTTTTAAGCTTCCTTAAGGATATATTATTATGCTATTCTAGCATTATAGTATTACATACTATGATACCTTCCCCGATGAACGTGAGAATTTTTTTTTATTTTTTTGATGAGTGCGTATGAATCTTGTGCGTATATGCTTCACTAAAATTCGCATAGTTGGAACGACCAATCCGATTAAGTGCCAAGAGCCGAGTGCAGTATTGATTTTGTTGTAGTATTGTTCCTATCGCTATTTTTATACTTTGTTTCTTACCGTAGACCGAGAATCAAAAGCGAGATATATTGTAGGACATGTATTATATTTTGCTAACTAGCCTTAATAATTATAAATTATAATTAACGAGAGTGCACACTAAATACTGATACTTTTAGGCTCTCTGGCATTCGTCCCATATTCCTACGCCACGCCATTCGCGTGTCACGGCCGTCTAATTTTCCATACTGTAGACAATATTTATGAAACAAGCTAAAATATGATATTATAATTATAATATTATAATCTACTCATTAATGTAAGAAATAGTCTAAAGTTGAGCGATGCGATAGGTTTAATTTGCTAGAAACGTTACACCGGTTTAAGTCGACGTCATCCTTTCACAATATTATTTTTATGGAAAGAGGAAATTAAGGTTTCTAAAATCTTGTATTTTATTTTTAAATATTTTGGTGGAATAGAATTTCTTTGATGTGGAGAAATTTAGGGATACTAGTTGATATTATTTTGAGTTGATCAAGAATATATGTATTGTGAATCGATGATATTATCTACAGCAGCACGTAACTCGTCAAGAGTTTATTTCTTTTAATTAAATGATCGTTATATACGATGACTTTATATTTTTTATCAAGTGACAAACCTTCAAAACTTGAAGATCTTAAACGATCATTAAATTAAAAATGTAATCTCGCCCAAACCCGAAATGTGGATGTTCAGAGAAGCTAAAGTAAAGATATTTTCATCACACAATTACGAAATTGCCATAATTTAATTCTTAATTATTTTTTCAAGTTTGAATTTTAGGTATCACGGAATAAAGTGTGATCAATTTTCTTTATTTTTTGTCTAATGATGAAACGACACTTTTAGTTTCTCTGAAGATTGTAATAATAGAAAGGTGAAACAAAATAGCATAAATAGTAATGACCCTAAGCTTAATGCTGATAAACGTCAATAGAGATAAGATGAATCGACGATCCATCATTTGATCGACTCGATATACATATATAAATATTATATAGTTATACGATGATATAATAATACTGTATAGTGCCTCACGAGGCCTTAATACATGATGGTGACCGAGTTTATGGGGTCAAGTAATTTTTTGAGAAAAAGGGGGATATTAATTAAGTTTTATTCGTCAGTGGTCACCATCATGAAAACGGAGATTATTAGGTTATTAGTAATTAAGGAAATTAAGTAGGCTTAGTTGTACTCTTTTCAAATGCACCGCCCTGGAGGCAAGGTAGAAAAATATGCTTGGCTTGGAACAGATGGTTTTGTTAGAATAATCTTTTTTTAATCACTGCGATCTTTAAAGAAGAATCAAAGTTCTTTTCAGAATACCAAAACAATTTTAAATCAATTGTTAATTTAAAAATGGCAGTGAATTGTTAAAGATTATCAAACTGCGTCAAGGATTTCCTATTGAGAAATGAAAAGTAGGCATGAGTGAAAATATTTATTGAATCATTTATGAATGAAATGATTCAATAAATAGAATTTTACTCTTATGTAATGAAAAATTTTGAAAGTTAAATTGGGCTTGATTAGGCAGAATAGAATTTTCGAGTGGGTTCGACTCTATCAAAATTGACGATATAACAAAAAGGAAAAAAAAAAAAAAAACGAAAAAAAAAGTGTTACGTATATATGAAAAGAGAAGCAACAAAAAGTATCGAGGACCATATAGAATGACGTTGATATCTTCTCTTTCGCGAAAAATTGGAATAATATTCTTCAAATACACGTGCCTTCGAAACTTGTTACAACGAGATATTAAGGTCTATTCGTTATAAGAGATTAATGCAAAAACAAAATATAAATACATTTCAAGAATTAGAAATTACGCGATTCTTGGCGGAAAAAAAAGAGTTGCAAAAGAAATGATAAAAAAAATCCCAAGAATCGCGAAAGTTACGTATCTGCCATTATACATATTATGTATTGTGAATATTGCTAGAAGAGATGAAAGCTATATCACAGAATATATAGTTTTCTGGAGCTATTATATTATTATAATAATATGTATAGGCAACGGTTATATTTTTAATTATTATTGCTTCTCCTTTTTCAATTATTGGATTAACACGAATCTTAGGCACATAATCAGGCTTATTAATTATAATAATTAGATTTGTTTAAAAATTAATGATAATACGGTGCAACGTGAATTTTTGTAATAATGTCGATGATAACACAAATTTTGTTCAGGTGTAGGATTGGTGGAATGGGATGACTCTAACAGAACGTTAAAATTAAATTAGAGAATTGGGATATCAGATTAAGAAAAAAAAATCAAAAAATGAGAAAAAAAAATACTAAAAAGTGATTCCAGTCTCGATAACATTACTTATTTTTGTATTGTTATCTACGTAAGCGAAATTCTTCAAATTATATACTTTTTATTTCGCTTCAATGTTTTTTGAAAATCGGTTTGGTTATATAATGGATTATATATGATTATTATACACAGCTTTTTATGAATTAGACTTAATTGAAATTTATATTACTATATTTTTTCGAATTAAAAATCGTTAATTATACTCGACGTAATGTTAGATTAACACATGTAAAACATTATTTTGGTAGTGTTTGACTCGAAACACTCCGTGCATCGTGATATTTAGACGCTAAATTTATATCGTTTTTCGAAATTTTTAGAGAGTTTAAAATTATTATGAAAAGTGGAAATTGTGGAAAAAAGAAAGTGATATAGGAAACGAGATATTTGTAGCGGGAAAGGAAAAGTCGTGAAAGTCATAATGCCATTCGAAGGTATTTAAAAGATACAGTGCTTTATTTTTTGTATGATATATCATATTTTTTTTATATTGAAAAAGAAAGAAAGTTAACGAAGTTTAAAGGAAAATTATAAAAGAGTGACGGTATTGGAGGGAGCGATGGGTATTTTCTTAAAAGTATTGCAAAGTTTTCTTATAGAATTACGTACTATTTTTGACCAAAAAGATATTATTTTTTTTTTTTGATAATGATCTACAAACGATTGAAATTGAAGGAAAGGGGATGTGAGAAAAGTTTCGGCTATGGTGGATAAAAGAGGGGATATTTTTTTTTTATTTTCGGTTGTCTTTGAGATTTATGTACGCTGAAGCACCTTTTCAAAAAAAGACATTTTTGAATGTCTAAAAATTTTCTTGGTATGTATTCATACCTTTTGAACCGTGGCCTGGTTTTAAAGCGCTGAATACGTTATTTTTAAATTTTAGATGTTAAAAGAAGAGCGGTTTTGTGTAACAAAACGATTTATAACAAAGAATTTATTCTCATTACTGCCAAGCGTATCTATAAGTTTTATGATTTAATAACTATATATTGTAAATTATGGTCCATTCCAATTATTTAGGTCTAAAATGAAATTTGGCTTTTTCATCTAAAAAGCGATTGTATACGACAGTCTAAATTGAAATATTTATTTTCTACAATTTACGTCGAGTGTATTTAGAGTAATTGTAAACACCGGGCCACGGATCGTTAGGAAACTATTGCGATTGGTATGTTTTTTTTTTTTGTGGATTTTGTCCACCGATCCATAAATGTTGAAATTGTTTCTATAAAATGGGAAACTTTTTAAGAATTAAAACCTGTTAATCAAACGAGTAGATTTCCGACACGTGACAGCCTTGTGTTAAGTGCCTTCTAATACGACTTAGATTTTAGGCTAGAAGAGAGGCGCTGGGCGCATCCAGCTGTCAATGATTTTTTTATGTATTAATTACATCGCAATGAGTACCTCGGAAGTACGGAAAATTTTTAAAATTAAATACATTTTTGGGAAAATCCCTCCGGTATGAACACAAAAAAAAGAGAAAAAATGTGCAATCTTTCTTTCACTTCTCGAATGGCTTTAAGAGTTTGTTAAATTTGTTTGTTTTGGTGAAATTGTGTGATTTTTTATCTTGTCGCCAAGAAAGGAAGGTCGAAAATTATATTTAAAAAAAAATTATATTAATGTTCGTTAAGAGGGATTTTTTAATTATTCTTTACCTTTAATGTGACTTTTAAAGTGATCCGTACTTCTGCCTCAGTCGAAATATTTTTTGAGACCAGTGATATTCTTGTTTTAATTTAGAATCGACTTATCATACCGAGGAAAACAGAAATAATCTCATCTACTTTATATACTGCCAATTATCTGCTAAGGTCGTATATTTTCTTTATCATTTTAATTTCCATGTAGTAATTTTGCTGTAGGATTTCATAAGTCGTTTACAATGTTATTTATGTAACAAGTGAGCCTATTTTTATTTATATTTCTGTTTTTAGTAACTCGTGTCTGTGTTTTTTTAGAACGTGTCAATTTATTTTACTTTTTATATTAAGATTGTACCTCAAGTGAATATAATCAAGTTTCTTGGACTTGATTTAATAAGCACGATACTCTTAGTACAAGCCCATTCATCACTCGAATGTACAGAGACATTAGTAATGATAAATCGAATAAAGTTCCGTTCAGCGCCTCGTTTACAAAAAATACTTGTAATCATAATTCTTTTCGCCATGTATTTGCCAACGAATGATTATTTTTTGTCTTCATTTATACATTAATATTATATAGAGATCAATTATTATCTACGCTCTACAAATAATTATAATCTTTCTAGATAATTTTGCTTTTTGCAATGGAGATATATACTCATGAAATGAGATATTGTATACGTATTAGTCTTACTTAAAATACTTAAAGATAGAAACATCTTCGAATCATGCCTCTAGCGATTAAATTGCTGGCTATTATATTTAAATAGATTGTCAAAATTTTATGTAGGATATACCATTCCATTTTTGTTCAGAACTCTTGTTTCAAATCCATGTATTTCAAATTTTAAACATTCCAAAATCGCTGTCATCATGATTTATGAAAAATCTATTTATAGATGCTTTGTAATCAATTTAGAGCAAAATAAAGTCTAGAAAGGCAAAATTCCCTTGAAAAATAATTAATATCCTTTAAAAAAATACTTTTCGATTAATTTTTATTGTAGTAATTTATTGTGGCGAATCAAATTTTTCTAATTTATCTGATTCATATTTTTTTACAGAACAAGGGATGATACAGATTAGTCAATTTTTCCTCATACTAATTGATCATTTTTTTTTTTAGGTGTTCCGGACGTTCAATGGCAACGGAAAAAACAAGATGGAAAGTTTTATTGAGGAAGAAATTCAAGAACCAAAGAACGAAGAAAATCATAAAACTGTTGAACTGATTTTTATAAATAAAGATTTAAATTTTAATGATGACTGAAATAATAAACATAAAACAATATATGTATCCACAAATTTCTTGTTTAATAACTGATTCCTTTTATATCTAAATTTGCAATTAAAAACGTGCTGATCAAAATTTCAATTTTTTTTTCAGGATTCGTGTTCATTTGTAACTGGCAATATTTAAAAATTGTTGCCATTCTCAGGTACATCTTCTGAACTTCGGATCTCCAGAAAACCAAAATACAGCAAGAGAGCAGTTTTCCGGTGATCCTCAAGATTCCTGAAACTTTCCAAATTTCCATGAATATTTAGATCCTATAATTACAATTTACCAGTACAGCCCTTATCACCGACATTACACGCAAACCATATCATTTTCCATTTAGATCAACTTCCAAGCTGAGTAGAAATCATATTGAACAATTCTCTGCTAATAAAAAATAAAGGTAAAAGTAAATTAGAAGCCATTATTTGAAAAAAATTCAGAAACTATATTCACCTTAAACTACGATTTTTCTTGTAAAGTTAAAGAACTACTGGCGTATTTTTTATTGACAGAAAATGAAGATATTTTTTCTTGAAATCAGAAGTCCATTTTGCTCGTTGTTGCTAGCTTGAAAATTGAATGTTTGGCATGGCTCGCGCCGTATGAAGCAAATTTTTGCAAAATCGAAAGCTCGCTGCCAAAATTGCTCGCTTGTATTTTTATTAATGAAGGACGATTTGCGATTCTGTCTTACAGGATTCTTTGCTAGCCTTGGCTGGAATGCTGATGGGACTCGAAGGGTTTCATTAAGAAGTTCTGGAGAAGTTCCAGCACCATTGGCTCCACAAAGACGGGCCAGGCTCCATTGTCCTTCACGTCACGTGAGCCGGAATAACAACCGCCCAATGACCATTTCTGCTCTTGACCGTCGGCACAATTGTTCACGATGTGGTAAAAGCTACAAGAATGCCTACATTTTGAAGCGTCACTTGCTCTACGAGTGCGGCAAAGCTCCTAGTTTCTCCTGTCCTCATTGCACTTTCAGTTCCAAGTACGAGAGAAACCTCAAAGCACACATCAATCATCGCCACATGGATGTACAATCTCAATCAAGTACGACGATTAATCAGCGAGCCTGAACCAGATTAGCGAATCTAGAAAGAAACTCGAGCAATCTTTGAATAAAGTGAGAGTAGTTTGTAATTTTGAACCAATGAAAATTATTTTGGTTAAAATTGTTGGATCCTAAATTATGAAACACTTAACTCAAAAAATATCTTAGATTTTTTTCGCTCTGTATTCTAATGCAAATATTTTTTGAGTAAAGTGTTTACTGCGTTTTCTTGAATTTAGACATTATCAACGTTTATCATTGTAAAGGATTGCTAAATTTTATATACCACTCATTGATTTTTTTTCAGTGGAATCGATGAATTTTCCTGTAAAAATTGCTTTCTGATTTCAAATCTGCTTCTCCTTTATTCAAAGAATGAAGAAAAGAAGGAACTTAAAGAAAGGTTCTGAAACATTGGTAACGTAAATATCAAATTTTGAATTCAGTGACTTCAGCATACTTGTGATTTATAAAAAACTACTATTTTGAATTTTATGTAGACTCAAAATGGTTAGGAAGTCATAGTTTAACAAGGTGCCATATTTGTGTGTTCTAAACATAAATTGTTCTTCCCTGGTGCGCTATGAGGCGTTACTTGCCAAAGATATGAGTACGTTTTTCTTTTTTTTTCTACATATATATTTTCTAGTTATATAATTATTTTTCTTCAATATATTTTTCAGCCTGCCGAAAATTTTCAATCCGAATTTCAATTCTCATTAAATTCACAATCAGAGACAAATTATTTTTAAACCGAAAAAGGTTTTTATCCTTACTACTATGCAATTTTATAATAGTAGATTTTACATGAAATTATTTTCCGGCTTTCAGAATTCGGATTGTAATTTTGGCTGGTTTGGGTTCGTACTAAGCAAGTATCCATGACAGTTTGTTACTTTTATATACTCTGACCACTAACCACTTACGTTGACATTGTATTAATGTTTTTTTTTCTTATTCAATGTTGATTTCGAAACGATTAATTTAAAGTTTTAGGTTCCCTTTCTGGGCAAAGAATATTTGTCACAGCCTGTCCCCTAATTGGAAAAGGAAAGGAGTTGTGACAAAATATTTACTCTCCCCATTATAATTTTAGTGCATTAATTAATCCAAAGAAGAGCCAAACTTGACATCACATTAATATTTCATTCACAATGAAAGTGAATGTTTTAAATTATCTTTTTTGAGCGATTTTGAAAACCAAAGATTTTGGATTTGAATCTCTGTGACAATATTTTACTGGAAACACGAAGGTGTTGTTTTCGATTTAATTTCATGCCTTAGATTCAAGCTCCTAAAACACTTTCGTAGAATTATACGTATAGATATAGATTTATGATGAAGCAGTACTGAAGACGGAAGTTCCTTTTAAAAAGGAGAAAAGTTTACACAAAAAAAATAAAAATTCTATGAGGGTTTAATGAACAAACTCAGCCTCAATTTAGAGTTTTTGTTTTTTCTGTCTTAGGGAAAAGATTGACTGCTTGATAACATTTTTAGAAAATAGGGTGCCACCGTTGGCACGAGGCTAGTGTTTGTTAAGTCTCTTGATTGATACTAACAATAAAATACGAAAATTGAAAAGAAATAGAGGAAGATAGAGCATTGTTGATTATTCGAAAGACTCAAAGGGACCTCAGAATTTCATTCCCACAAAATACAGGGTGGAAAATCGAAATATTACATAAGGCTCTCAAACTCCAATCTCTTCAAACCGAAATCACTTCTTAAAGAAAATAAATTTACGTTGCAAAATTCTTTTTTGCAACCAAATGAATGTTTTCTAAGGTCTCCTTACAAGTCTAATCACAGTCAAGTGATCCAATTATTTTTGTACCAAGTTATAAGAGAAACATGTGCTCTGCTTTTCTTATTCTGGGAAAACTAGGTGAATTTAAGAGATGGCTATAGAGTGAATAGAATATATCATTAGACACTCTTTAAAGGTTGTTTGCTTAAAACAGAATGGAAATTCGCAGATGTCTTGATAAGTCGACAATTTTTACATAATTGGAATTGCGCTGTTATATTTAGCATATAAAAAAATCAAACGTCTCAATGCAACGAAATCCCAAAAGTAGAGAATCTCATAGCTCTCTAGATTTCAGAATTAAGATCCTTTTAAATGAATACTTTACAGTTAGCAGAATAACCATATAAAGCTGAGTTGAGAATTTATACAATTCCTGAAACTTTCCTTCAAACATTTAAAAATTCTTCCAGTTCTGTGATTACAAATTTATAGAATTAAGATTTTTGTTTCATAATCACTTGTTACACGATTTTTGTCTACTACACCAACTTATTGTAATTTTTATTGAAATTAAAAACTTATGATGTTTGAAGAGAAGATAGATCAATTTCGATTAGTGAGTCTCACTTGGAATTAATAATATAATTTAAAACCTATAGTCTTAGCATACATATGCCTATTTGGGTGGATACCCAAGATACAGATTAGAGATCCCAGATAGAGAATATATTTAAATCAAAAAATTATATATATTATATATTATAATGTATATTATAGGCATTTATAGGTACAACATAATTTTTAAGCTATACTCACTGCGATTTATGGTACGAAAAGTAACTTTTCAAACTGGAATCTCACTTGGTCGGGGGAATATAAAAGCATTACGGTTAAAAAATCTTTACTACACACATAAAACAAAGTCTTATAATTTGTGAATTGATTTTGAATCAGATTTTATTATATCGACCAGCTACTTTACAAATCTAGTCAGAGTTTCTCTACTTATTCGCCCGGCCAAGTAAAACTAGTTCTTAAAAAATTAAAATTTCTTCTTCAAATTTCTCTTACTCTGCATCCCTCATATGAGCATTTTAACGGGCATCATATACTCTGTGTATCTAAGTATCTAACATAGAAAGCATCTATTAACTAACTTTTACAGTAGGGCAGACATTTATTGATTCTCTGATAGCAATTGACAAAATCAAATTTTAGATGAAATTCAACAGAACTAAAATGGTATTTTCATATTTCATCTAAGATTTAATTTCAGAAAGTGAAAGATAATTATATAACTCAAAGTGTCAATTACTCTCAGGAGAGTCAATAACTGTATTATTTACCCCAAATCGAATGACGGCACATCTTGCTGGATCTAGACGTTGAAATGGTTCACTGTGTAGAAACCTTTTATCTACTCTTAACTATAGTAACTTGAAATATCTTACTGTCGAATATTTGTCTTGCCAAAACTACCTTCTACCTATAAGGATGACTTCACGTGAAAAAAATGTGGCCAAACTAGAATTACAATTTCTTTTTTCCGCTTAAGTCGCTCACTTAAAATTCTTCAATTTCTCAACTTCTTTGTGCCAAAAATTTGTGCTACTCGTGAAAAAATTCTCTTACCGTGATTGAATCGACGCTGTTATAAAAAGGTGATTTTTGAATACTAAAATAAAAAAATATTGATAATATTTCCTTTGAAACGACACCAAAAATACTTTTATTAAAAAGCGAATAGATGTGCTAGTATTTCTTTTTTTATTATTATTAGAAAGAATTTAATTTTGATGTAAGAATATTTTTGAAAGTAATTAATTGATTATACAGGGTCGATACAAATTGTAGTAGGAGACATAGCATGTCTTCCAAGTTCTCAGAAATATAAAATCCAAACGAGTACAACCTGGAATACAATGAATTCAGGTTCAAATAAAAAAGCAATACCAAAGGGCTCCCAAAAATCAAACCTCGTACATTGAAGAGGTAACGTAATTTTGCACCTTTACCAAAAAGTTCGAAGCACAAAGACTGATACGTACGAAGTGAGACATTATTATGATTACATATAATTATATTATTATTACTGCAAACATATACGTATAATATATTGTGAAATGTCTGTATTTTTTACACACACGCAGGTAAACAATTTCTGAGAAAGAATGTCTTTGGTAAATATGATTATATATTTTTATAAAAATTGTGATTTTGAGGTAATTGGGCTGAAATAATGCATTACCTTTACTTCAGTTTTAAGTAATGTTAAGATTTCATAGAATCTTGGTAAAAAATCTTTATTTCTTGCGTATGTGTAGATTGATTTTGCGATTTGTATAAGAATCAAATCGTTTTTTTGTGCCAACAGACAGAAACCAGCGATGCAATATTCTAGTCGTCGTGTCATTTGTGAACGATGCGACACGAGATGCCTATATAAAGTTACTTTAAAGCCATAGTACAGAGGCAAAGTGTCCCAATTGTTTTACAGAACTTAAAAGTTTCACAGAAATTTTTAACAGTGAATTGCTTTTTTGATTAAAAAAAATAAAAACGAGTGAATTATTTTGTTTTTGGGGTACTTTGCGCGTACAGAATATAATTTATGAAATTAAGAAAAATGATACATAATATATATATTATTATAAAATATACATACTTGCATATACAGAAATGTAAATATTATAAGTTATAACCATGTGTGCAAAAGTAAATTTGCAAAACAAGTTTAAATGAAACAAATAAAATAAAAAAATTGTCCAAAAAAAGATAAGCAGTTAAGGAGATCAAGATAATAATTAGCATGTAAGCGTTCTGGAAATTAAAAAAAATCTGAGCGATAGAATAATGTGTTGCAGCAGGAAAGATGAGCATGAATTTGAAATATAGGGTGAGGCAGAGGTAAAGAGAATGTATAAAAAACATAATATTGATTTGCGGGTAATTTAAGAATATATACTATATTAATTACACGACAAGGGTAGAGCGGAACAGCTGTAACAGATGCGTTATATAACAAATATATGAAATAGTGTTTACGATTTACGGTTTTTTGTGAATTAACTAATTATGATCAAATACCAGTGTACCACTGATAACGGTGTGTTAACAGAGAAGAAAACAATAAATAAAGAATTGAATTATATCTTCAAATTTGTCTCCTAGCAATTATTTTGTCTTTTTGAGAATGCTTAAAAAAATTTCTCATTAATTAATCTCTTTGCATTTCCTTATACTAACAAAATTTTTTTTCTTTTTCAGGTCGCTTACACTGTCCTCGTTGTGGTCGACGCTTCAAACATGAATTTTCAATGGTATGTCATTTGCAATCTGAATGTGGTTCAACCTATCGCTGCCAAAATTGCAACTTTCAGTCAGATAAACTAAACAACTGGTTACGTCACGTTCAAGGGTCTAAAAGTTGCCAGTTATAGGACAACAGAAGATATTTTTTCTTCTATGAAGAATTTTTAATTAGAATTAACTAATAAGCAATTTTTAATCAATCCAATTGTATAATAAAAATATTCTCACATTATACTATGTAAAAAAAAAATTATTCTACATTAGAATTTCTTTATGTTAACTTTATGCATGCATACATATTTTTATTCTTTATCTAGTGAATTTCAGGAAATTATTGAAATATTTTAAGATTTTAGTCTTTATTTTGGTAATAAATATGTACTTATATGGTAATTTGTTCACATTTATGTTTCTTTTTAACATGTCATGTCCTGCTTAGCACTTAATATTTCCTCCAATGTTTTCCTCCTTTTCTGATAATCTTTCTGGGTTCCCGGTGTTGGTTTTTAAATCCTGAATTTCTTTTTTTTTATAGGCTATCTAGATTCGAGCCAGAAAATATACGACTGTGACCGCTGTGGTAGAAGATACAAATGGAAGAGTTCACTCAACTGTCATCAAAGAGACGAATGTGGACAGAAAGCCAAATTCTCTTGCAATTACTGTTCTTACAAGACAAAAATCAAATCAAATTGGATTCGACATGAGAAAGCTCATTTAAATATTCGGCGAAAAACACGTTATTCAGAAAATACAGCTTGTGTAGAAAAGGCAAAAGAAAATTGCAATTATCTTTATCAAGATTAATTTGAATTTTCAAATTAATGTAAAAATTTGCGCAAAACAAACTCAAAAGTTTTGTTATTTTTAATTTTTTGCTGTAATGATTAATTTCTTTACATTTTTACTCTTCCTTTTTCACCTACCTATTTATATTTATTCTACATATGAAAGAAATTGCAATACATACATAAAATCGTAAATATGAAAGAAAAACTTAATAAAAAGGAAATTACAATATTATAAAATGTTTTTCATGTATTGATACCTTTTGGTGGCTTAAATGAAGGTTTTTCTTGCTATACAAATTTAATGTAATATTGTAAAAAAATATTTAAAAATGTTTTACAGGTTGCTGGAGGGAGCAGCAGTTGTTTGGAGGGATGAGCAGATTTGGCTGTAATAAGTGTCAAAGATCTTACGCAACACGGACCTCACTCTATAGACATCTAAGATTCGAGTGTGGGCGAGAACCAACATTTTTGTGCAACTTCTGCCCATACAAGACGAAAATTCGATCAAACTTGGTTCGCCACGAGAAAATGCAACATGTAAAGAAAATGTTAAAGAATCGTTCCATTGAATAACAGAATCGTTCCAAGAATAACTGAAGACGATTTACAGTCGAAAGAGAATCGGAACAAATTTTGATATATTTCACTTTGATTTCAGGTACCAGGAAAGTGGAATAAAATGAAGATAGACTACATTGAAGATAATCATCAATGAAAAAAACGTCACTGAAGATAAAGAAAATTGAAGAAAAGAAGTTCTACAGCCTTCTACCGATTATTATAACAATTATTTAGCATGCTCTCTGTGTTATATACCTATTTTAATAAATGTTATTTTAAAAAATATTCCTTTATTCAATCTGTCAGAGTGGAATTTCTAATATTTTTTTAAAATCCAATGTCATATATTTTTAATGTAACTAAAATTTCTTTTTATCTTCATCTTTCTCTTTTCACACGATCGAAGATTACTTCGGTAAAGTTTCCTGTGCCAAAGGTAAGATACAATTTATAAATTTTGCCCATTAAGCCATTTGACATATTTTACACTATTTTACATTTACATCTTTACATTATGCCATTATTTATTTGAATAACCACCGACAAAACACAACATTTTATCAGTAGATAATTGCTGTATAAATAAGGCAATTAACTTATTTATTTGATCAAATGAAATTTTCTTCATTGTTAAAAAAAATTGATTCCTTTTAATTTACTAAATTAGAGAATTCGAGAGTGCATACGATAAAGTATGGTATTTCTGGATTGTTTATATTTGTAAATAGTAATCTCTGCATATTAAAATGTGGATATAAATTAACATTATAATCTAACAATTTTGGTCCTTTGGAGAATGTTTAATGGGATTTATACTCCTGCTTGTTCTAATCTACTTGTATATGTTTATGTTTTGTCAATATTTAATGTATCGAATCTTTTTTGAATTGTGAATTAATTAATAATAAAAAACTGTTATTAACAAAAATGTATATGATTTCAGGAACTAAGCGAATCTCCACGCCAAGATATCGAAGTTTTCGGAAGCAGTTTCCTTGCCATAAATGTGAACGAACTTACACAAGAATGGACACCTTGCGTCGTCATTTGCGTTATGAATGCGGCATTTTTCCACAGTATCTTTGCTGTGTCTGCAAAAAAAGCTTTAAACAAAAATCAAATTATCGCAGACATGGAGCCAATGTTCATGGATTAAGTTTTTAAATAAATATTATTTAGTTTAAAATAAAAATATGAATAGTGTTCCATTTATGATGATTTAAGAATAAAGAAGATATTTTTATATATCTGTTTTAATTTTATCTACATCGAAATCGACATCACCTATGAACATCATCGAACATCAAGGATCATCCACTGAAGATATTTTACCACATATTTGTTATTTTTTAAAAGTAAAAAAATATATATTTTTCTCTCGTCTTTTCTTTTTCTGTTTTATCTACAACAATCATCAAATGAAGATATTTAATGTTCCTTTAACCCCTACTCCAGGTAAGAAATTCCTTCGAACTTGACGAATTCGTTCGTCTTATTAAAAGTTTTTGTTACGGATTTCCTAAAAACTTAGTTTCTTTTCTTCTAAAAATGTTATTATTTAAAAATTAAAGTTCAAAGTACTTCCATGTTTGCACATTGCAAATATGTATGTTTTTGTTCATGTGCACAAAGTAGTTTTTACAAATTTTGTGTTTAAATGTTTCATATATTTAAATCTTTCATTAAATTAAAAAGCTCCTTGATGTGCTTTTTATCTTAGCACAGCTAATCGTTTTAACATCTAGATTGAGTTTGTCAAACCTAATTACATATTTCACTAAAAAATAAAAAAATATTAATCTAATCTAACTGAATTCTGAAAATAATATGCACTTTTTGCACTTGGACAAAACATTAAAACAAATTTAAACTCAAGCAAAAAATCCTCCTCAATTCAAAGACCAAAATAATAATCCTGACCATTGCCGTTTTCAATATTACAAAAATTTGAATTTTTTAACCATCTTTATACAAATCTATTTTAAATGCAATTTAATTTAAGTTCGGTAATCGAGCTTTTTTAATTTTTGATATAAACTATATATTTGTATCTTTATGTATTATCGTTTATTTGTTATTCTGCGCGGCAAATTAATTGTAACTTCGAAATACTATGGTACACGAATTAATAACAATTGTTCTCCTTTTGCAGGAGTTTTCCCAGGGGAACACATTTCGCGTCTATTCACTCAACAACTAAATCTTGCCGGAGCTCTAAAGCGATACCCTTGCCATAAATGTGGAAGATCCTACCAATCTAAGGGCAGCCTGACAAGGCACTTGGGTGATGAGTGCGGTCTGTCACCTCGTCATATTTGTAATATTTGCGAAAAAGGCTTCCACCAAAAAACAAATTTAAACAGACACATAGAAAACGTTCATAAGTTTAGACAGGGAACACAGAAAAAACAAGGACTGCAAGTGTTTACAGTTTAAGTCAGTTTTTAGGCTAAATTTAAGTTTAAGTCAGCCTAAAAACTGACTTAAACTGTAAATACTCTCAGTCCTTGTTTTTTTTGTTAATACCAACAATTCGGACCTCCGAAATATAGATAGTAATCTTGCAATAAACGATAAAAGGTAAAAAAAACAAACTCATCGGGCGTGTCCTGAAAATCGTGAAAAGATTTTAAAATTCTCTCTCTCATTCTCTAGCTCTCTGATTTCTTAGTGGAAAATATATATATATAAGGCAAGGGATTGTATATATATATTATGAAAAAGTACATGACGAGTTTCATTTACATAGAATTAATTAAGAGGCAAAAAGTCGTTGACGTATATTTTTTTAGGCTTATATAAAGAATGTAGATTGTATGGCCAAAGTAAAAATATTATACTTATGGAAGAGAATCTCAACTTATTATTTTTTAAATAAGATTCCAATTTAGACTGCCTGATAATCAGGAAACAAAATTTAGGATCTATTATTTACATATACATTCATTTAATATACTACATAAATTCATTCACGTCTCAATCATTTTCTCTTTTAAAATAAGTTGTCTTTCGTGAACATTTACATTTTATAACTTTTTTTTTTACATATTTCGTTTTTTACTTCTATATTATTACATGGCACATATATTTTTACTTTGGATACTTTAGGAAAAGTATGAAAATTATTGTTGTATTTTGTTAAATACGTAAGAGAATCTGTGTCAATTTGTTGAGTAGATTTTAGTTTAGGAATTTTCAGCGGATTGTAATAAAGTACTGTTATTTTATTTTCAGTAATTGGAAATATCGATAGAAAAATACCATTTTAGAGATTAAATCGATTGGACCTAAATTAAAAAGAATGAACCCGATGAGCTCGATTAAAAGCACAATTGAAATTTATTTATTAATCGGAGTATCATTCTAAATCGTATCCAATCGGTTATTTCTGGAAGGGTACTTAACTATAATAGTTTACATCAACATTATGTTGTAAGGTAGAATGAAATCAAATATTAGTCTGCCATAAATATACTTATACAGCCAGAAAACAGTTTTTTTTTTAATCAAAGAAACATTTCTTTGAATTAAATAAAAATTCTTTGATTCAAAGAAACTGTTTTCTGAGTGTAGAAAATTTGAGACTGTTTTACAATTACTAGAACTTTGAACTATGAACAGTTGTATATAAATTTGAAGAAATTCACTGTTTTTAACTTGTTTCTTCTGATATAGCAATTTTCACTGAAAGTGTAATTTTCACTCGCAGAAAATATCCATCGCGTTTAAAAATTCTGAAAAAATCATGGCAGTGTACTAGCTTATAAAGTAAAAAAATTTCAAGAATTTGATCGAGTGCCTTGATGCCAGTGGCAGTAAATAAGTCTCAAATTAATATGAGCCAAGACATGACACTTTTCTGGCAAATTACTGATTTGTGTTAAAAATTATTACATGTAAAAAACGTGTTTAATATGATGTTTCAATGAAAAATTATCAGTGTTTATACCGCGTATTTGGAAACTACCATTTCTGTGAAAATATTTGTTCAACTACTAGAAGTATACATTATACTATGTTTAGAAATACATGTATGTTAATCAGAACTATGCAGTACACTAGTGTTTATAAAAATTTCGTTCAGAATAATCAGGGTGAATTATAGTTTGTTAGTTTCTTCAAAAAATTAATTTTTTAACGAAAAAGTAAAATCATCCGTTTCATCTAAATATTTTTATTAGTAGTTATCTTCACTTATTCGTATTAAGTCTTCGGTATTCAACTAATAGAATCGTCAGTATAAAATAATTGTACGTGATTTAAAAAATTTGTTTATGATTAAAAAAATATTTTTGAAATAAATTCGAGTACTGCAAAAAATTTTTCTTTCTTTATTTCACCTCTTCTCTTATAAATAATATAAATTGTTATTTTTTTAAACATTTTTCTTTCTCTCTATGATTATTTTATTTTTCATAATTAAATCGAACATTAATTAAGAGTCTGTACTTAACTCAGTCAATTACTTATTAAATCAAAATTCGATTTAATACTTTCTCTCATAGAAATCTTGTTCTTTTAAGTTATTAGAGTTTTTAAAAATGTTTTCTTATTTATCTTTCTCAAATATAAAAGTAGATTCTATTTTTTGAATGAATATTATATGAATATGAAGATTCTTTTTGGACAATGCACTTGGAAACTTCTTTCAGTAAATTATATACTAAACCACTATTAACAAATTATTTCGTTTGATTTCAGGCCTCCAATCAACCAATAGGAACTATATGAGAAATACGGTTAGCAAGCCTTATCCTTGTTCCAAGTGTGCCAGGTCATATTTGAACAGGAGTACTTTGAATCGACATCTCCGAGAAGAATGTGGAAAGTTACCGGCATATGTTTGTGGAGTTTGTCAAAAAGCTTTCAAGCAACGTTCAAATTTTCAACGACACGTATGGAATGTACACGGTGGTTCTCAGTAGAAATTACAATTCAATAATTCAAAATTCAAGTCTCCTATTAGCAGGGTGAAACGCATAGCTAATGTTACCGAAAGCATAATTTATACAAAAAATATGTCTCATTTACATGATACATGACATTTTTTAAAATTATAAAGTCAGTTTTATGTTATTCATGGTATAAACAATCTTAGTCATATTTTTTTTACGTTTTTTTAGTTACTGTTATAATACAATCAAATTATGTTCCTAAGGAAGTGGATGAAAATTGTATTATTACTGAGATTAAGATTAATATTAAGATTATAATTAAGAATATTTTGTATAAAATATATCTTGGACACGACAGAATTAATAATTAAAAGATAATTAAATTTAGTAGAATTTGAGACTTTCTTTTGATTATTCTAGAGATATTTAACCCAAAAATATCTGGTCAAAACTGGGCTAGGAAACCCGAAAAAATGATGGAATCTACCATTAAGTTTAAAAAGGTCTGTATATAAGAAGAAAGAATATTTGAAGTCTGAAATATCATTAAACATGTCTAATTGATTTTCTTGTTTTAAAATGTAGAAAAATGAACTTAATTTTGTGATTTCCATAACATTGTACTCATTCTATAATTTAATTGTTTCAGATTACAAGAGGAACCCACATAGAGTCAATTATGATGCTCCCTTCAGCTGCTACAGGTGTGGAAAAAAGTATACTTGGACAGACTCACTAAATAGACACCTGCGTTTAGATTGTGGAGTTCCTCCGCAATATTCTTGTACTTTTTGTGGAAAAAGATTTAGTCGTAATGATATTTTGCAACGACACACATTAAACGTACATAAATTTTAAAGCTAAAGAGTATCGAAAAGCCATTTTTATAATTTCTAAGATAGAGCATGTTTTCTGTAATTTGTAATATTACAATAAAAAAAAAAAGATCCAGCTTATTTAAAGGCATAAGTGAAATGTATGCCCGAAAGGGAAATTATATAAATTTTTATTAAACTTTACATACTGTTACTAATTTTGTGTTTAATCCTTCATACAATACGATATACAATACATAAAAAAGATGAGCAAAATTTTGTTCGTGATTAAAAACTGTTGTTTTTGTTATCTAAAACTTATCTTGGAGATCTTTTTGATCCTCAGGGATCGCTTTTCTTTTTCAGAATCTGTTGCAGCCAATTATTACAAGAGAGTAGGAAAACATTTTTGCACAAAATGTGGAAAGGAGTATAAATGGATGCAATCACTGGTTAGACACGAAAAAGAAGAATGTGGTAAAGTGCCACAACATTGTTGTTTGATTTGCGGTATTCGAATAAGGCACAAATGGGTGCTAAAAAAACATCTTATTAAGTTTCATAACGTAAATGTTTCAGATGAAAAAAATGGATGAAAAAAAATGTACAATGTAGATTATAAATATATTTAACAATTTTTACATTCTTACAATTGACCCTAGTATAGAATTACTTTCATTACGCATAGAGAAGAAATAAAAGAATAAAATAAGTTTTTCGTTGAAAAGTAATAATTGAAATAAATTGAAATTTAGATTGAATAAATCCTGAGATTATATACCATGGCCCTTTGTTTTTATTAAACCCACTTCTTCTACTTCGAACGAAAATATTCTAGAAATTGACCCTCTATTACTCGCTTGTAAATTATTTTAATTAGTGTAGATTACTATTTTGTTATGGTGAAGTTTTTTTTATTTTTATATTTGCTATGAATTGTTTTGCAATTAATAATTTATTATCATTTCCTAGGTGTGTGGGCATTCGGCAGACAGCCTTATATTTGTGATGGCTGTGGAAAAAACTACAAGTGGAAGGAGTCTCTTAATCTACATAAAAGAATGGAGTGTGGTATCATTCCAAAATTCTGTTGTAATTTTTGCGGAAGAAGATTTAAACATAAACATCATTTAAATAAGCATCAACTTTCAATACATAAACATGAAATGCATTTATCTTGTTAAAAATAAAAGTTCCATCTATAAAAATATTTCGTTTGTAAAAGTAGGATAAATATTTTTTCAGAGTAAAAATGGGACAAAATGAATTCTCCCACTTGTACAAAGGAAATATTTTTATCCACTTTTTACTTTCAGCCTCTCAATTAACGTCTCTATTAGTTATTTCATGCACCATTTTTCAGTTCACTTTATGTTCCACATTTACTAATTAAATTATAAGTTTTTTTAAAAGACAATACCTTTTTCAGATTATAAAAAAATTCTATTCTCGAACATTTTTCTCATGCAATCTTTCCTAATTTAGGAACCGGGATATTTTAAAAATATTTTAAAACGTAATTATCATAACTCCACAATTACCTGAATTGTATGTATAAATAAAAAAATCGTTCATTACAAATGTTATTCTTTGTTTTTTCGAATGTGAGTAAATCGATTTTTTAAAAATAAACTATTGTTATTAATGATAAGTAACATTATGTAAATTTGGTGGAAACTGTAAAAGTCTGTTTTATATTAACAAATACGTGTAATATTAACACTCTTTAATAAAAAAAAAGTTCAAATAAAGTTAGTAACAAGATCTAAAGTTCTAAAAACTTGCAAGTAAAAGCAAATTGTTTATCAATCTTTGTCTTACTGATAAATACTTCTCTTTTTCAGGCACCATGGAAAAGCTGTGGATTTGCTCGCAATGTGGAAAACGCTACTTATGGCGAGGGTCTCTTCAAAATCATATTCGAGTGGAATGTTTCCGTGAACCAAAATTTTCCTGTCCAATCTGTGGAAGAAAATTCAAGCACAAACATAGATGGCAGTCACATGCAAAGTGCATGCATCAAATTGATTTAAATTGAATTCAGAGCAAGAGAGTGAAAGAGAGAGTAGTTCTGATTTGTTATATGATAAATAGAAAAGCAGATAAAGGTGTCTTACAAAGAAGAAACATTCTTTGCTTGCAACACATTTATCTAAATAAAAATTGTTTCTATCTTTGTAAAAATTATTTTTCCATATTTCAATTTGTTCCAGTATTGTTTATAAATTATAAAAATGTAGAAATTTATTAAATATACAGAAAATATTTTTTTAAAGAGCTGTTCTTTCTCTTAACATGATTTATGGTATATGAAAAAATTCAGTCACAAATCTCGCATGAAATCGTCTTCTTTCTAATTGTTTTGTAAATTTCTTTGTAAGTCCTGTAAATAATTTAAAACTATTTAATTAATCAAAAAGAATTTAACATAGTTTTTCTAATTTTTTTGTCTTTTAGCATCCTTCTCAAAGGTCTGGCTCTGCATACAATGTGGTAGACAATATCGTTGGAAAGATTCATTAAGGAGACATGTCAGGGTTGAATGTATGCAAGAGCCAAAATTTTCTTGTAACATCTGTGGGAAGAAATTCAAACACAAGCATCACTGGGAAGCTCACAATAAAATTGTTCACTCGATTTATTCCACATAAGCTAAAACTATTAATGTAAATTCTATGTGTAATTAAAATTGTTTTTATTTGTATTCATATTTTGTATTGTGGCAATCCACCAGAATACATAAAGGATTGTATAATTTGTTGGTACAATATATTACAGTGTTATCTTATTACAATGGATTTTAAAATAAATAAAATAAATTCTTTTAACACATGCTTGATTTCAACTGTTTTTCATGCCTATGAAGCTGGACTAAAGTTCAATTTTTCACACCCTAGGGAGTAAAAAGTATAACTAGTTTCGCTTCATAGGCAAATAGAACGACTGAAATCATGTATACATCCTAAGAAATATTCTATGAACCATGGGGGATAGGGAATTTTGAAACTTTTGTGTATTTTTAAAACTCGTACAAAAAATATACATTCATCAAAAAAGTTCCTCATCTCCTCCTTGGTACATAATGTATTATTAATCCAACCTTTAAGGACATTACTTTCTGTGGACCCATATTTTTAGTAGGAGGCTTATTTTAAAATAAAAAATACTAACACTGGCTAATTTTAACATCCATTTTCTGGTTTTTTCATTTGGTGAAAGGACTAAGGAGCAATTAAAGGTTGCAGAATTGAGAGATAATCATTTTATTTATCATGCCATTAATTTTAAAAGAAATAAATAATTCTTTAAGTCTTAGAAAGTGTCATAAATGTTTATACTTTTTTTTAGTTGTTGGTATCAACCCTTGGACCTGTTCACAATGTGGAAAGCAGTATCAATGGAGAGAATCCTTATATAAGCATATTCGAATAGAATGTGGGAAACCTCCTGCATGGGAATGCTCTATATGTGGCAGGAAATTCAAGCACAAACATCGATGGCAGTCTCATACAAAACTAAAACATGCTGTCAATTTTAATTAAAATACTCAATCTGCGGATGAATTTCATTCAGGGAAAGAAATTCCAAAAATGAAATTTTTATTGAAATAAAAATTATACAATTACCTCTAAAACAATGAACAAAAGTGTGATATTTATATTTAATTTCGATGTGAAGTTAAAAATATTTTTATCTTATTTTTTTCTAATAAAACTGTATCTTACAATTTATATTATAATGTTACTTGATCACAACAAATATATTAATAAATGTTGTAAACTTTTTTTCAATTTTATATATAATATAAAAGACTGTATTTTCACTTTGAATAAATTATGAGATGTATCGATTTAATTGGTAAATAATACAATAACTTAATAGTGCTTCATTTAACCCTTCTGCTTGACGTCTAAATTTTGAAATATATTAAAATTTCAATGGAACACTTTTTTTTCAGAATTCATCCTGGATCATACTTTTGATTTCGGATCAATGGCGTATCCGGAATTTACAGAAAATAGAAGCAAGAATTTTTATCAACAATATGAGGAGCCTGCCTTTCCATGCATCGTTTGCAGAAAAGTCTTTAAAAGAAAATATCACATGAAAAGACACATGGATCATGTTCATGGCTTTCGACCATTTCCCAAACCCAAATAATTATCTAGATTCAAATTTTTTGAAAACTTTACATTCTTCGTCTTATTCTTCTGTGTGATTTTTAAAGTAAAATAATTTTTTTACGCAGTGCCTTTTGTTTAAAAATATCTTTAGAATATGTATAGTTTTTTAAGAAATTGTCTTATTGGGAATATGTAAAATACTTTGTAATAAAGAATGTAAATTTGCACAATATAGATAATCCAAAATATTAATTGTTTCTTTTTTTATAGAACGTATTCTTTGAAACTGAATGTTGTTCAATATTTTCTTTTTAAAACTTAATCATTCAGAGCTGGAATGGCTTTAAACTTTCTATAGATGATGACCACAATTTCTGATTATCTTTTGCTTGGTTAATAAATTTCTGTCTGCTCATTGCTCAATCTTGACTTTTTTATATTTACACACATCTAATAAGATTTAAGTCTCCTAAGTATATACTGAATAAAATGTGAATATATAGAAAGAAATCTTATGCACTTCAGTGATATTATTTTATTAATTGTCCCTCGTTTTAACATACTATTTTTTTTTTATTTCAGGACTTTTGGCAAGTATATTATCACAAGAGGTAAGGGATTCTTCAGGAGAAGCAGAATTATCCTGGAACAACTCGGATGGAATTCAATTACATTCTCCCTACAACATATCACTTCAAAATTCATTTCGTTCAAATGTTGAAAAAAAATACGTATGTAATCAATGTGGAAAAGCTTATAAAGCAACCACTTCATTAAGTAGGCACATCCGTTTAGAATGTAATGTTGTTCCTGCAGAAATTTGCCCACTTTGTAACAGACGATTTAGGCACAAATTTGTTCTAAATTCCCACATTGTGGGATGTCAACGTAAACTGAATCACATTTTAAGAAAGAAAGATACTTAAGTTATTTCAGAGATAAATATAATATAAATAAAACTAATAAAAAATAGAGCAATATATAATTTATATTCATCTGAATAAATTATTACAAAGTTGCATACATGTAAATTAAAGAATATTTGATCTGTATATTTTTTACACAAATTATATATTGCTTTTCATTTTCTTAAGCCTTTTACAATTATTCGAATGATATATTTTTGTATATTAAAAGTCTTCAGAATCGAAATAACTCATTGTCAGTATTATGACGCATTTACATTTCGTATGGATGTTACTTTGTTTTAGATTATAATGATTTAGTTTAATATTACGCTGATATTAATAAAAACAAAGCTTTTCCTTTTGTGGATAAGAGATATTTTATACTTTATGTAATTTTGACGATTTTTATTACGCATTATATGACAGTCTGAATAAATTGATTTGAAGAAGAATTAGTGTTAATATGAGCTTCTTATGATTAGTTCTATGTATAATTATTGTTTAATTAACTATTCATTTATTTATTAATATATTTATATTTTATGTTCACAGGTTTCTTACCGAAAAATATTCTTAAGATTTTGGTGACATAAAAAAGTTCACCATAGCCCGTAGCTGTCAATGTTGTGGTTGCAAAAAAAAAATATAGGAGACTCCCTAAAATATCATCAACATTCAACAATAAATATAAGCATCCAGCTATTATCCAGAGAGTACTAAAATAATATATAATTGTGACGCTAGTCACTGTATATATGTATATAATTATTGTAAGTTCTACGACATCACTGTATTTACTCCTATGACTTTTATTTTAGTTTAGGTACACCACCCACACTAAACGACAGGTCCTAGAGACTCATATTAACAAACCTTATGAATCAAATGATACAATATAAGCTAATACTTTTATTTCATTTGTATTTATTTCATATCATTAGTAATTAAAACTTTTATAATAATAAATTCCATTTTTATTTCTCATAAACTGTCACTACCTTTTTTTACTATTAATGCTATCGCTCTTTTTTTATCAGGATATCAAGAAGAAGGAACATGGTACCTTGATAATCGACCCGAAGAATTTGAGCAAAGACAAAGTTTCGGAAATCCAAATTCTTCAAGTGCATGTAATTCTGAGCAAAACATATTTACATGTTTATTGTGTGGAAAAGTTTACACATGGTTATACAGCTTAAGACGTCATCAGATGAAGTGTGGAAATAAGGAAGCTAAATATCAATGTCGAATGTGCAAAAAAAAATATTACAGAGTTGATTCGTTAAAATACCATCAAGAAACCGTGCACAACTCATACGAATATGAAAAAAGAAGATAATTATGTATTATTTAGATTTATTTGCACAACTGATTACATTTTAATTACTCTACGTATATTAAATTTAGATTATCTTCGAAATCTGTATAAAAAACATTCCATAGTTTCTAATACTACGCCTCCTTTTCCTCTATTCCGTTCTAATAATCAAATAATTATATATAGATAAACGTCTTTTCTTACAAAAAAATTCTCACTCCGTCCATAAAATGACAATAAATTTGTAATTGTTTTTCGAAATAAAAAGTGCCAAGCGCAATTCTTTTTTATTTATAAATAACAATTTACTTTAGTACATTGAAGCTTCCCTAAATTAAACTTCCGTTTTGCTCCATATAATTAAATTATATTTGCGGAATGATAAACCTATTTTATAAATTTTCATCAGAGTTTTATTCAATAATTATTTTTTATGTAAACAGGATATTTTGGCGAGAGTTGGAACGAGCTCAGCAAAATGGAACAATTTCCAGAAGTCGGTCATCGTCCAATAACGGAAGAAAATGAAGAAACTTCATCTCAAGGCAGTTTTGTTTGTAACTTTTGCAGCAGGGAATATAAATGGTTAAAGAGCTTAACGCGACATCAGTGGAAATGTGGAAATCAAGGATCCAGAAAATATTTGTGTAAATTTTGTAACGCGGAATTTTTCCGAGGCGATCATCTCAGTCGACATCACAAAATAAAACATAATTGTGACATTGTTTTTGCACGTGGACGAAAGAAATCTCTTGTATAATAATAATAAAGATAAGTTTTGTAAGAATAATTTGGATTTTTAAATTTAACCTTTATTCTCAATATAAAATACAATTACAATTTATAGAAAGGTTTGAGTTTTTGTTTTACTGCTTGTGGGAAAAACGAAATTTCCTCTACTCGCATGAATGTTTGATACTTAATTTCTCCCAAAGTGAAAATTAATACAAGTAAACGTTTTTTGTTGACAGATTTCCATGAATTTATGTTTCCTGATTGGAGCTGCAATCCTGAGACGCTAGAGCCTCTGAAAGAGTTCCAACCCAGTGATTATGCTCAAGAACGACGATTTAAATGCAATCGTTGTGGAAAAGCTTACAATTCTCTGAAAAGCTTGAGACGTCATCGTTTCCACTGTGGAAATGATGAAAGTGATGATCGAGCTGAGTTTGAGTGCACTTACTGCAAAAGGGCCTACAGATGGAAGAAAGGCCTGAAACGTCATCAGCAACGCTGCGAAGCAAAAATGGCACAAGAAAATCCAGACCAAAGTAATTTAGAGGCAAATCAGACAAATGAATCTCAAGATAATCAGGCAGAAGAATCTCAAGATAACTTTGTTGAAGAATCTCGAAATAATTTGGTAGAAACACTTGGAAATAATGTGGCAGAAGAAACTGAAGGTAATTTGGCCGAAGAAACTGAAGAGAATTTGCCAGAAGAAACTGAAGATAATTGGTCAGAAGAAGAGGCTGAAGAAGTTGAAGATTTATCTGAAGATCATAAAACTATTCAAATGCCTCGAAATCTACGAAGAGATTCTCAACAGTTGGAAGAAGATTCGATTGTTGATAAGAGTGCAGGACCTTTAAAGTCTGCAATAATGCGCAACAGAAATGCAACTTCAGGTCGCTTTCAGTGTATTTTATGTGGTAAAAGATACGGTTGGTTGAAAAATTTGAGGCGTCATCAGAGGATTTGTCGTAAAAAAGTAGGCAAGCAACGCTGGAAGGAATGTAAAGTGATGATTGAACCTCTTGAATTGAGGAGTTCTAAGAGGCTTTCAGAGCAAAATTTCAAGTGCCAAAGTTGTGTCAAAGAGTTTAGATGGTTGAGAGATTTGAGACAACATCAATCAAGTTGTGGTAATTCTTCTCAAAATATATGGAATGTTAGTGAAGCCTCCGCAAAACCAGATAAAAATCCATCGATTTTAGGAAATCAGGGAACTTCTAATCCTGAAGGTTACAAGAATGAAGGTCCTGGTCTTTACAAATGTGCATTTTGTGCTAAAGAGTACAAATGGCGAAGAAGTCTGAGACGTCATTATTTAAAATGTAGTGAAAAGGGCGAATTGTCTTTAACACGTGTTTAGTTGATAAGAATATCTTTTAAATCAATTTTTTTTCAATATATTTCATATCTTTTAAATTGTTTAAGATTCTTTAAAATGTTCAACTAAATTTGCTGAATTTCTTCAATCAAAGTTTTGACCAAACTTGTTCCTTTAGATTTAGGTTTAGAGACGATAATTCTCAAATCATTCATTGATTTAATCGCTGACTTTGTTAAGTATTATTTCACATCTTCGTTGTTTATAATAAGCCCTAAAACATTGAAGTAAAATTAAATTTTTTCTCATTTACTTGAACAGAAAATATTTAAAATTGAAAAATAATGGTTCTATAGGATCCCATATCTACAAAAATCATTTATCTATAAGAAATACTGTCACATATTTATAATTTATTTAGAGAAGCTTAGTAATAATGGCATAGTTATGTTATTTGTAAGACATACATAATATAGTATAAATTCATAAGTTCAAAAATTCTTTTCGCCAAAAAAAAGTTTAGATCTAGTTAGTATCAAATAAGTAATATAATAAAATCGTAGAATAGTTTTATATTTATTATATGAATATGGTATACGACCAGACGAGAATATATGACCTTTCTGTCATTACTTTTTTTTTTAATAACATATTGCAAATTTATCAGAATAATGGTCAGATATGTTTTCCACACTCTAAAAACAATCTATTGACGGTTAAACGATTCCTTTTACCGTGAAAGGATTTTATATTCAAAATTGGTATGAGAAGAAATCCTTTCATGGTAAAAGGATTTTCCTTTCAAATGCTATCCTTTTACTGTCAAATTATTTTTTTTAATGGAGAAACTAAAACTGAAACAACGTACAATCACTCATGTATAGACGCACTTCACTCAGTAGCCTACAAGTGCAATCCTTTAATATTTAAAGGATTTCTTTTCATAGTCAAAGGATTTCTTTTTATAGTCAAAAGAAATCATTTATTGATTAAATTATTTTTGTTTTGCACTTAGCAGCTGAGTTTTTTAACAGTGAAACGATTCTTTTGACAGATAAAAGAAATCTGCTTAATTTCAAAGGATGCATTTTGAAAGGAACGTAATTTCACTGTTAATAGAATTTTTTTTAGAGTGTATTGCTTAAATATTATAAATCCCTGTAT